>CAJVPZ010001621.1:0-14047 GCA_910592135.1 Racocetra fulgida | reverse complement strand
TCGACAAAAGAAAAAACAAGCTGCTAAAATAAAGTTGAAGTTAGATCTAGATTGGAGTAAAAGACTTCAAGAACAAAAGAAAACTCGACAAAGGTAGCAGAACCAAAAAGTACTAAAAACTCTAATATTACTGTTTAAAATATCTGTTGAATCTACTACATTTAGACAAGAAAAGAAAAAAAGAAAAATCAGAGAAGAAAAGGAAAAGAGAAGCAAAAGACAAGACATTTTAGTTCTTACAGAAACAAAAACGCAAAACAAAATTCAAGAAAAAACAAAACCAAAAATTGTACTAGCAACTCTTGCAGAATGGTTAATAGAAGTAATATACCAAGTTAGTACCAAAAACTCACAACCTAATAACAGAATATGGAAAAAAAAAAAGAGTTGTTTGCAAAATGGATACATGGTGTGAAATCCCATTGGAATCTAAGATGTCTGAAAGACCAAAGAAGCATGGATTCAAATTCGCTTCAAGATACAATAGATTATAGACAGAAAGGTACCAAAAATTAGAAAAAGAAGAAAAAAGATATATTATTAGAGATACTAGAAAAGATCTTTATAGAAATCCTCAAGAATTAGAGAATCTTTGTTGAAATTCAAGAAAAATTTTTGGGAAGAAAACCAAAGCCTAGGAAGAAAAAGGATAAGTAGAAGGTAAAGAAAAGGAAAAGAGAAGACCTCTGTACTCAGAACATAGAAGAAAATAAATCTGGATAGACTATACAAGACTATGGAATGGAAAGACCAAAAGAAGGTTCAAGGATTTTTGAAGAAAAGAAAGCTTATAGAAGAGTATCGACAGAGAAAGATCACAGGAAAAACTCCCAAGAAGCAGAAAAAGACCACGAAGCTATAAAACATAAGGTCCTAAGAAATGGGTCTTTAATTGAAAAGGACAGGTTTAATTGGAAGAAGAGGAAAAGGAACCGCAAATATAAACAAGAGATTTCTGGCAATAATCCCTTATTGAGAAAGAAGATAGAATTGTTTATTAATAGAAAATTAGGTCTAGTTTATAATAAAATGGAGGATAGGTTAGAAGGGAAAAATTGCCAATTTAGTTTAGTTAAAAATCTCTTTAAATCGAAACTATCTTGCTATGGTTTCACCAGCTAGCTTAGTGCAGCCCTCTAGTACGGGCAATAGCCTTAACCGATGAGGCAGACCGTACTTGAGCACTTATAGAGGAAGCCAAGTGATGTCAGATCTATAATTTAGATAGTTTATAGTGTAACTTTACATTAGTTTTGATCTAATAAAGATATCAGTGAAGCTGCCAATAAAGAAAAAATAATAATAATAATAATAATAAAATATTACTCTTTCCACTGATCTGCAATTTTTAATTGTCCAAAACCAAAATCAACAATTATTTCTAAATCTAGTTTAAAAAACAAGATATCTTATACTAAGAGAAAAGAAAGAGCACTTAAAATAACCTATAGTTTATTAGGATAGACTTTTATTCAAGACCTTTAGTTTAGCAACAACAAATTTGTTAAAAATTTTTAGAAAATTTTTAGAAAATTTAGAGAAATATGCCTAAACTCTGAAAATCTGATCTTAAAATATGTAAACAACAAAAAACAACAAACATGTAAGATCAGAAAAATAAACAAACAAATAATCAGCAGATCACATTACTATTTTTAGAATTAACAAAAAAATAGCAAGTAAACAAACAATATATATACTATTATTAAGAGCTAAAAGATTTTTCTAGAAAACATACTAGAATTCAATACAACAAATGTAGAATTTAAATCAACCTATAAAGTTATTAGTACAAGAATTTAAATACACTAAAATATGACAACTCTAAAAGAATTAAGAGTATATTTTTAAAGCTAATAGAGGAAAGACAAGAAATATGTGAATCACAGGTGAGATTTATTATTCAAACAGATAGATACATAGCAAATTATCTGGGAATAAAGAATCCAAAATATATATCATTTATTCATATAGTATTAGAAAACTACAAGACAGCATTCCAAAGGTTTTCAATAGGCAACAAATTAAACTCAGAAAATCAAGAACTAATAGGAATAGATCTAAAAACTAATATGATTGAGTTTAGAAATTTGATTATGAAGAGGCCACAAGAAGAAGAAACCAAGAATACAACAACTATTGCTAAGACTGAAAAAATGATCTCATCTTTTGTACAAGTAAAAATAAAGATTAAAGAATCTATTATGCAATTAGTTCTCAATGAGCTAACACTAAAAAAAAACATACAGATCTTGACAAAAACAGAGAAAGAAATAAAGAGGATTCAAAGCTTAAGCATCAAGATAGTAATTCAGACAAAGTTGCAAAAGCAATTTTGAATGAATCAGAGAAAAAAATTCTCGAAAGCTCTAATAACGAAAAGGTAGAAGATGAAATAATTCTACTATATACAGAATGTGGAATACACGATCAAAGAATAAAAGAAACTAATACCTTGTATTATTAAGACATAGTAAAAGGATAGTTGTAGTCCTCCCTAAAAAAGAAAAGAAAAAAGTAGATAATATCATTCATGAAGATATATATAGATCTAGATAGGCTTCTAAGGATATCAGTAACTCAATTTAGACTCTAAAAAATAGATCGAAAGAGGATCTATAAAGAAAAAAATGTCCCAAAGCTCTACTAAAACAGAAGAGACCCAAAACTCAAAACCTGAATATAAATTAACCTTATAGGACTTATCAAAGAACACTTAATCTAACAGAGTAAAGAGATGTCTTAGTTTCTATAGCAAAGCAAAAATCTTAAAATGAAAAGAGAATCAACAAGAAGTTAAGAAGTTAAAAGCAACTTATATACAAGTTATATGCTAAAATCAAGAAAGATTTAAGGCACTACAAGAAAGTTGAATGGTTCATTTTGAAGAGGGAAGTATATACAAAATAATACCAGGTTACTTGATAAAGCTGAACTTATTAATAGAAGAAAGTATGCAGCAAAACTACAAGATCTTCTGTGTAATACTCTTGAGTTCTCTTTACTTAGACAACTCAAACCAAGCAAAGCCAAGACAGTATATATTTCAAGTAATAGTAATAGAAATAGGAGTATTGCTCTTATATACTTTAATAGTAAAGAAGACTGTCTAAAAGTACAGGAAAGACAAATATACTACTACAACAAGAAACTTACTTGAATGGACTGCAAGAAAAAAAAAGAGAAAAAACTAATCTATACAGAAGTTGTGGCAAGAAAGGTAGAAGAGAAGTCTTTTAATAGAGAAATTTCATACAAGGAAAAGGTAAAACAAAGAAAAGATAAAGGAAAACAGACCCTAATTGAAGAAGTAAAGAAAAAAGAAGAGGAAAAACAAACAGAAGAATGCTCTTGGATTAACAAAGAACTGAAAAAAAAATTTATCAAAAGCCTACAAACAGAAGAGAAAAAAGAGAGAGAATTGGACTTAGCAAGCTCAATTGACTAATATCAAAGTATACTTCAAGAAATTCTCAACAGACTTAATTAACTGAGCAAACAGCAGGCTATGCCTGCTAATTACTCCTAAAAGGCATCTTAGTTAATTTAAAGAAAATGACAGTAAAAGTAACACCCTTTCTATTATTGAACAATACAGCAAGTTCATGCCTTGTTTAAGATACCTCAAGAAACCGTCAAATAACTAATAAAGGAAAGGGCAAAGCTAAAATATAATCAGATAAAAATAATATAAACAATTCTAAGAAACTAAAAATAATCTTTAGAAACAAAGATAGTCAAGTAGAATTGGTGATTGCTTGCTATAATATAAATGGATTGTGAAATAATAGACAAAAACTAGAAACACTATATGAATAGATAGCAGATAACAATATAGATATTCTAAAAACATTTCTAGCAAAGAAAGTGTTTTTGCAACATCGAAGTTTGGGAACTTTAGAAGCTTCTGGTCAAATGCAAACCCAAATAAGAAAAAGAGCTCAGGAGTGGGTCTACTTATAAGCAATTAATGGAAAAAGTACTTGGAGCAAATTGAAAAAAGAAACAAATACTTAATAATAGCTAGCTTTATATTTAAGCAGCTTAAGGTAATTGTAATAATGGTTTATTTGCCTCTAAATAATAATAAAGAAAGAAGAATGATTCAAAGAAAGATTTTAAAAAGATATATTAATCGATCTAAAAAGCCCAAATAATAGTTATAGGTGATTTTAATTGTATTTTAGATCCTTATCAAGACAAATTGTATAGCAATGAATATAAGCTATTTAAGGTCAATCCATTCATCAAATGGTTGCAGAAGCAAGATTTTGAAGACTCCTTTAGACTAATAAACCTATGATACAAGAAGTTTTCCTGGACAAATAGAGAACAAAGCACAAAAATCAACCAGATTTGGATAACAGATGATTTAATTAGCGGACTATATAAAGCAGGTATTCAAGATATAGACATCTTCACTGGCAGTAACTATGGAGCGGTACTTGCAAAAATAGAACTAAAACATTTAATATCTTCAGTTAGCTATACAAAACTCAAAAGAGAAAATTTCAGTAGATCTGTTTTTCTATATGATGAGACAACAAAAGAAAGCTGGGATAACTATAGAGCAGAGATAGAAAGAATTCTTAAGAACAAGATAAATCTAATACAAAACCTTTCAAACTTTAATCATTCCTCAGAAGAAGAAACTCAGATTTTGCTAAACGAAGCATAAGATTTAATTAGCAAAAGCATACTAGTAGCAGCTCAAAAAATGCTTTCTAAAAAGAAAATACTAAATGTACTAGCAACTAAATTAAAATAAGAAAGAAATCCAGGCTATCACAACTCACAGTCTATTTAGATAGATGGATAAGCTTGGGTAGAAAAAATCTCAAACTACAGTTTATAATTTAGGATATACAAGAGTTTAATAAACAGATCAAGTATATCAATTCCTGTTGTGGAACTTATATAGAGGAAATCTAAAATTGTTGGATACAAGAAATAATTAATGACCTAAAGGGTTGGTAGAAAATTCTTAATAAAAGAAGAATGGAAGAACTTAAGAGGATTAGAAGAGATGAAATAAATAAAAATATTAAACGAAGATGTCAAATGATAGATAAATAATAAGAAAAGATGTTAACAAACCTACTTGATAAGCCAATTAGAAAAATCAATATAGACAGACTATTTGAAAAGAATGAACTTACAAGAAGGCTGATTACCAATCTAAAAGAAGTAGTGAAGAGTACAAGTAAACATTTCTAAAATCAATTCAGAGCAAAAAACTTTCAAGAAGAGTTAATAGATGAAGAATAGGCTAAAAAATACAGTCCTATAAAAGAAATAGAAGAGTTCTGATATTATAGTTTAAATAAAAACATCATAGAAATAGAATAGTCTAAGATGCTAACAGACCTAAAAAGAATACAGCACCAGATATTTCAGGCATAACATATACACTAATTAAAGTAGCAAGTGAACGAGCACAGAAGGCCTTCAAAGATATTGCAAGTATATATATAAAAACAGAAATAGTTCTGAAAAAGTAGAAATTGTCTCAGATATACTCAATTTCAAAAGAAGAAGACTGACGCTACAATTTAAATAATGTCAGACCAATTGCATTATTAGAAACATTCTACAAGTACATGACTAAAGTGCTTATCAAAAGACTTGCTAGAGTCCTCTTAGAGAAAAATATACTAAAAGGTATGAATTTTGCCGATCTTCCAGGTAATTCTACAGAAAAGTTAGTGCACATTTTAAATACAATTATGAGAAACACAAAAGATAATAGCAAAGAATTGTGGATTATATTTCAAGATATGAAAAAAGCTTTTAATTTAGTATCACTAAAAGCTTTATGAAAAGCAATGAAAAGAATCAAGCTGCCTAGAATAATGATTAGACTTATATTTAATTTTTTTGAGAATAGATAATCTAGAATTATCACAGATCTAGGTTCAACAAACATTTTTGAAATACAAAAAGGAATAGAACAAGGTGAAGTAATTTCACTATTAGTGTGGAAAATTTTTTACACCCGCTTTTGAAAAGAATTTAAAGAGATGCTGAGTTAGAATATACAGTAACCTATAGAATATTATTAGATCTAAACTCATATTCTGTAATTAATAATACTTGAAGACAAGCAGTAGTAGCTTTTGCAGATGATACGATATAGATAGCAGAAAACAGAGAGCAGATAGAAAAAACACTTGCAATTGCAGAAGAATTCTTCAAAATAAATGATATTTAAATTAATAGAAAAAAGACTAAGCTAATCATGATGAATTCAAAAAACACCAAAAAAAAAAAAAAAATTTCTTTGGAAAAGAGTGGATATATGAAGAAAGAGAAAACAAGATAACAAGATTCCTTGGAATTTGGTTGAATAACAAGATGAAAGAAAAGGCAGTTAAAGCTAAGGCAAAAGAAATCATATGATCAATATCTAAAGGCCTTATCACTAAAAAGATGACGATCAGTCAAGTGTCCTATATAAACAACATGTGTATAATTCCTAAATTATATTACATGTTGCAGGTTACAAAGATGTCTAAGAAGATGATTGATAATATATATATACTACTGCTACAAATAGCAAAAAACAAGATAGAGATTGCATGTACAACAAGAACAAGCATAGTATAATATAGAAGTTTAGATAACCACTTTCCTCTATGGAACTAGCTGTTACTTAAGCAAATCACAGGCTTTCATAATCGTCTTAACTCAATAGATTCAGAGGAAATATTAACCAAAATAAAAATTGAAGAAGAACTTCTTCTTGTTGATGCTTCAGAAAATAACTAGCATACTCAAAAATTTGGAAAAACAATTTAGTATGCTTAATAATGTTAAGAGCAAAGGGACTAAATCTTGTTTTTAACTTTAGCAATACCAACTTTTCAGAATTCAACCAGAATCGAAAACTTTGTACTACAGTCAGGAATTTTGCCAAATATGGACAGTGTAGATCGCACCTTGTATAGTAAAGAAATGTTGATCACATGATTCTAGATCATTTGGTTGTACGAAAATCATGTGTAATTGACTAATCAAATTTAACCACAACAAAATTTACTTATTAATTAAAAGAAGTTAGTTATCATTTGCCTTTTTTATAATGGCTTATTGCGAGGGATCAAATGGGATCATTTAAAGTAGACATCTTATATTAGCTAATTGTATATCGTTTAATATCGAATAAAAAATAAAATATCAAATGATCCCACAGTGAAAAAAAATGTTACACAACAAATCAAATTCATGGAATGACACAAAGATCATTCTAGAATACGATTTCCTAATTAAGCAAAATCCCTGACTGTACTATACTAGGAAAACTTTTTACAGCCCCAGTAGCCTATTGTTTTAAAAGTCTTAACTTGATACTTATTGACCAGTTATTAGACCCAAGAGGAGAACGAATAATAACTTGGCAACAACTCAAATTTTTTAGAAAGAGAACAAGCAGGAGCAGAATAGCTAAATAGTTTAAGCAAATCAAAAAATTAATATTAGAAAATCCTCAAAACAGGCTGGTTAAATCACAATACAGAACAGGGAGTAACAACAGATGGTTCTTAAGAGCTTAACTAACTAAACTTTCAGCAAATAATCGGATCAAGAAGTGGATAATCATAAAACCACCAAAGAATAAAGAGAACTTGAAACCAGTAATCATATGAGTAATCTCAAAAAAACAAAAGACAGTTCTAGTAAAACATTAGAACTTAAATGATATGCACAATACAGAAAACTTTATACTAGAAAAATACACAGGGTGCAAATCAAACTATCAAGAAGTGATTGAATCTTGCGAGAAATAGTATCATAGAAGCGAAATCCAAGGGTCTTTATCTGCCTTTGTTAAAAGAAGAGATAATAAATAGAGATTAGAGATTCCTTTAAACTTAATTGAAGTACAATATAGAAGTAAAAAAGTAAGAGTATCTGAAGAAGAATCTTGATATATACAAATTGTTAGTTATGATCTAGATACAGTGATGATATAAAAACAAGATATGTCATCCAATCTTAAAGAGAATTTAATTAAGTGGAATTAGAGCAATTAGTTATTACTATATAGAGATCTAACTTTTTATACAGATGAATCATTGCAACAAACAAGAAACAGTACAGAAAGTCCAGTTCATATGAGTATAGAGATTGTACAAGTAGATTATAGCAAACAAACAATAGTTAAAGAAGGCTTTACCAAGACAGAGAATTGGTCCTCATCAACCAAACCAGAATTGATAACAATCTAATTAGCAATTCTTGTAACACCTAGCAAAAAAAAAGTTTCGATATATACAGATAGTGCAGTAGCAATTGCAAGTATAGAGAAAGAAAAGAGTAATCTTTTAAGCAAACAATGGTTAAGACAGAAGAATCATGATTTAATATATAATATTATAGAGTTAGTTAAAGTAAAAGAAATTTAATTAGATTTAGTCAAAGTTAAAGGGCATAGCAATATTAGGTAGAATAACAAAGCAGATAGCTTAGCAAAACAAAGTGTTATGATAACAAATATAGATATAATTATCTTTAACCCAAGTTAAGGTCAAATGTTTTACTATATTGAGATGGAACACTTATTAAGCATTCAGTAAGACAAGTAATCAAAATACTTCTAGACCTCAAGATAGCTGCAGACTAGAAAGAATTAAAAGCAATTCAGAAGATAGAACTAGAAGAAGATTTCGAAGCTAACAAATAGACCTATTTTTGAAAGCAAATCAAGAGAAATAGCAAAGTTAGATATACAACATTAAAGAAAAACAAACACCTTGGAGCTCTAATTAAATGTGCTAATAAAAAACTACTAGTACTTCAAATATTAGCACAAAGGCACCCAGACCTATATCAAGATTCTAATTGCATAATATATAATAAAAAAGTCAAAGAAGATCAAGTTCATCTAGCAAGCTGCAAAAAACAAGAGAATAGTTAGAAAATTGCAGAAAAACTAGCAGCAAACATAGCATAAGCAGCTCTTTCTGAGGAAACCCAAATGAGAACAAATAAAAATCTACTCGAAGAAACTCTTTAGGGAGAATCAAAAGAAGAATCTTTAGAAATAAGAACAAAAGCAATCAAAGGTCTGATCCAAGAAGACAAGGCAGATAAAATACAAAAAACTTTACAATCAAGAAAAGACATCAAGATCTACATCGAACTTGCTATAACTACAGTTTGAAACTGTTTTTATGAAAATATATGGACAAGAAGATATAAGACAATACAAAGATAAGAAATCAGTAAAAGTATCACAACTAAAGAAAAACATTAGCAGACTAACGAAAGAAAGAAAGAAGTCAGGTCCAAGTACAGCTGAAACAAAGACACAGAGAAGGGGGTTAAAGACTAGAACAAATATAGAGGAACTAGAAAGGAATATTAGTTCAAAAGAAGAAAAAAAGAAAGGTATAAAAAGAATAGAAATAGATGGTTTAATAGTTTTAAAAAATTAATACAAAATAGTTGCAAACCCTTTTGGTATGGTTCGTGTAGCTAACCTGATATTAGCCTTCTGATTATAAACCAAATTTCAAATCAGTGCAGCAGACTGCTTCTGGGCATCTACGAGGTAGTTGGCAAATATCGAGCCTAGATATTAAGCTCAACATTATGTAATTTATTTATATAATAATTTTAATAAAGGATCACCAGCAAGGTTGCTAAAGATTAAAAAAAAAAATATATATATATGGGGCCTTTGCAGTAGAAAGGGCCCAAACTCCCCTAAAAATTAAAATTGAGTTTTTTTAATATTCGGATTAATCTTGAGACGGACTGTAATTTACAATTATAAATGGAAATAGGTTGGCATAATAAAAAATTGAGATATTTTAAAAAAACCTTTTTAGAAAACTCGTACGTCACGAGATTACCCGATATAACCAACCAATCAAATTGTAAAATTTTTGATTAACCCGGATCAGTCCGAAAAAAATAAACACAATTTTCTCAAAATTATATATTTCCGAGTTTCGGCCCTTTCTACTGCAAAGGCCTCATATATTAAAGAACCAAAACAGATTGAATAAGAAAATAATAATTTTGATCAAGAACAAATTGAAGTTTATCAAGATATTATTAATCAACAACAAATTGAAATTCAACAGAATTATCAAGAATCATTCAATAAAAAGAATTTAATAATATAGAAGAAGATAATTTTAATTACAATAAAGATTTTGAATTAGATATTGCAGATGAAACAAGAGATGAAGAATTAACAAAAATAATCATCTTTATTTAGGATTCTCATGTATACTTCAAAAATTATAAATTGTTTTTAGTATTTATTTTTTTTTGATATTAAAAATATTTTATAAATAGCAAACAAATAAATTTTTTATTATTAATAAAAATGTCAATTCCTAAAATAAATACAATTCAAGAAATATTATTTAATGAAAAAAGGTGTATTGAATTTCTTTTAGAAAACCAACTTATTAATAAATAACCAAATAGTTGTTCAAAATGTAACAATACCGAATTTTGCTGTTGATACAATTTATAGATATATAAAAACACAAATTGTAATAAAACAATCTCAATATATCATAATTCATTCTTTAGTAAAAGATGTCTAAAAAGCAATAAGATTTTATTACTTGATTATTTTTGGATTTCAAAAGCACGATACAATACTTAGATATTTGACGAGATTATTACCAAAATTAATTAAAAAATATATAAAAATATTTCATAATTTAAGAATAAACACATTAACAGTTAATGATAGCAGGCTAGGAGGAGTATATAAAATTGTAGAAATTGATGAATTTAAATTTAAAAAAGATATTTTATGGTGGGTTGTAGGATTGACTGAACAAAAATCAAATAAATGCTATTTTGAAGTTGTACAAGATAGAAACACAAATACTCTTACAAAAATAATAAGAAAACATGTCATTCTAGAAACAAGAATCTATTCAGATAGTTGGCATGGCTACCAAAATTTAGAAAAATTAGAAATGAAACATATTTATATAAATCATTCAAAACAATTAACACAGAGACAAAGTTTAAGAAAAATTTATAGAAATACTATAAAAGGTAAATAAAAATTTTAATTTTATTAATTTAAATATAAAATAAATTAATAAACTATTAATAAATTAGGTTTATGGAATGGAATAAAATTAAATATTTTAATGCGAGATAGAAATTTTAATACAATTATACTATATCTTCAAGAATTTGTTTTGCATTGAAAAAACAAAAACAGATTGTAGCAAGCATTTTTAGAAGCAATCAAATCTTATAAAAATAATTCTTAAAACTATATAAATATTCAACAAATTTCGTAATTTTTAAACAAATTATTTAAAATGTTAAAAAATTCTTCAAATTGTACAACTAAAACATGATGCTTCGAATGCAGATATCAGCAAATCAAATGCTCTTCATCTATTAAAAATACAAAAATCTGTCAAAGATATTATAAAAAAATCTTGATTGCATCTTTGTAAAGCCTTCTAATTATATTAAAGAGATAAAAAAATTAAATTCTGTTGTTAAAGAACATGAAACATGAATTTTTTTATTAGAAAAAAGAGTTTTCCTTTTAGAATATAATGAAAAATTAGTAAAACAAAATATCAATTAGCTTTTTACAATTTATGAAAACTATTAATATTTATTAGGATTTTTTTTATTTTACTATAATATTTTTTTAATTTGTTTTTATCAAAGTTTTAAAAATCATTAATTTATCAATAAAACAGTATTTTAATATATTTATTTTCTTATTTTTAATATAAATATTTGCTTTTCAATTTTTTTTTAAAAAAATATACAAAAATAATTGTTTATTTATTTTTTTATAATAAAATAAAAAATGTTGATTCAAAAATTATTAATTTTTTTGTTATTAATTAATCAAATTATTGCATTTTGTAGATGTTTCAATAACAAAGAAGTAGAATCAAATTAAATATCAAGAAATGATGTTTTAGAAATTTGAAAATATGCTTCTTTTCCTGAAGAATATTACAAAATCAAAAATTTAATTAAAAAATAAGATTTAAAGATTATCAAATACTTACAAGTCTTAATACAGGAAAAATTTATAATTTAATTGAACAAGAAGCAAATTTAAATTCTAAATTCAAAATAAATTTGCACAATCTTCATGCTTCATGATTTTCTTATTATAGTTTTATTGATTTAAATCAATATACAAAAGATTTTAAATCTACTTTTAAGTTAAAAAAAAAATTAAAACAGATAAAATCTTAAATGAAGATGATAGAAAAAAGCTAATCAAATTACTTAATTCAAAATTATTTAATTTTATTGAGAATAACAATTTACAAGAAAAAAATGATATTAATATTGTTATAACTAATGATAATCAAGAACAAGTTTACTTTTGTAAAAACAATTAAATAATAATAATCGCAATTAAATCATTCAAATTTATTTTGTTTAAAACAAAAAATAATAAATATAAATAAAAATATATTGTAATAGCATTTGCAAATACCAACTTAAAAATTTTAACTCTAATACTATATTCTGTAATAAAAAAATAAGAAAAAATTAAAATTGCTCAAATAAATTTTTATAAACAATTTGTAAATAATAATTATTAATAATTCTATCTTTTAGGTAGTGTTCGAAAATGGATAAAAATCCTGGTTAATCCAGGATTGATCCGAATCTGATCCGAATTTGTAATTCAGATTGAATCCAGAAGTGATCTGTGCTAATCTGATGGGTTGTTACATATATTAGTCATAATATAAGTGATAAATTTGAATTTATTATGTGACAAATGTGAATTTGTCACTTATATTATGACACAAGGTGTAATATATTCAAATTTATCACATAACAAATTTGAATTTATCACATAGAGTGATTATATAAAGACATGATCTAAAATTAGGCCCAATTCCACTCAATCCGAGTCTAATCTGACGTTTCAGGGGCCAAACCTAATCTGACAGTTTGGATTTGCACAAATCTGAATCTGATCTGTACTAACTTTTTCGAACACTACTTTTAGGTTTAGAAAAATAAAAATATTTTTCAAAGAATAATTGCCAATTTTAATATAATCTAATAAATCCAAAATCTAATCAAACAGTTCAAATGTAAATTTATAAATAAAATTGTTAAATTCTGCGAAATTTGCTGCTCTGTAAAACTTAGCCTTTTTAAGAGCATCTCTTAACAATAATATTTGTACATTATTTATACCTTCTAATCTTTAATTTGATTTAGTTAATTCCTTATTTTTTGTTTTTAGCTCATCATTTTCTTTAATTAGATCCTCAATTTGCTGTCAAAATATATTAATTGTGTCTTGTTCTGCAGTACTTTCTTTTATAATTAGTTATTTAACTGTTTAAAATTTTTTATTTAGGTGGCTTAGCTTTAAATCTTTATAAAAAGAGTTCAAATTTCCTTTAAATAAATTAAAAAATTTTCACAAATTAATAAGGTTAGAGGAATTCCAACCGTTATATTGTTTGGTCATTTGTTTTCTTTACTTTATACTAACTCTTACTGTCTTACCCCAGTATTTTTAATGCCCTTATATAATATGGGTCTTGCTTTACATGCTCGATTTACAAGAAATGTTTAATAAAATTGAATTAGATTTATCTGAATGATTATAATACAGATATTAAATTATCAGAATTAGTGAAATTAAAATAGTTTAAAGATAATGAAAAACAGAATTATTGAAACAGAATATCTTCAAATCAAATTAATTAAAAAAAAATTCTTTATTGATAAAAATCCAAATATAAAACAATATAAACTTAAAGTTAGTAAAAAAATTTGTAATATTATTATCTAATAAAATTATAATAAAGTTATAAAAATTAAACTAAGCATTTTTTAAATTTAATTTTCAAGTTTTTAAGATATGTTGAAAATGAATATCCTAATTATTTGTTGTTTATAACAAATAATTAGAATTACAAGGTGTTCAACATATTGAAAAAAATTGCTCAAAAGGTTTTGTCGAGCTTTACTTGTAAAGCGAGCTTGTAGAGCAGACCTGTATTATATAAGGGTATTAAAATACCAGAGTAAGACAGTGATGTTGGAGATT
>CAJVPZ010001620.1:0-14048 GCA_910592135.1 Racocetra fulgida | reverse complement strand
CATTGTTTCTTTTAAAAAATAACATATAACAGCCTCAACCGGGCGGCGAAGCCGCCCACATCTGCATCCTCTAGTTCTGCATAAAGTACATAAGTGGATCTAATTGCTGCTCCGAAATGTTCCGAAAAATGGATTTTGGGTGCATAATATGCGCATAATTATAAAAAATATATGCACGTTAAAACGCATGATTTACTTTCGTTGCATGCATTGTAGACTTAGAATCTTCTTAGGTTGAAACGGAATTCCGAATATACTGTAATCCCAAATGTAATCCAAGTTTTTTTTTTTTTTTTTTTTTTGACACAAAATTTAAAAGCAACTAAAGTTGATCATATGGGCCAATCGGCGTATATTGGGCATTGAATAAAGTCACTAAATTTAGTCTAAACCCCTTATTTAATGATTAGAGTGATTGTTATGCAAGAAGGATTTAATGAATATGCATCAAACCCATTAGATTATCTCAAAACCATTAGATTATCGTCTAATTACTAGCCTGATCCTACTGAACAATGCCATTTGTCATGTATTAAAAAATCAACCTTCCGTCTCAAAAATGGTATAGTTAATTGTCTAATGAGCTGTCTGTCAGATAATTGCATTGTCAAATAATCTGTTACATCATCAAAAAGTTTTAGGGTACGGGGTTCTCTCTTCTGCATAGAGTAACACCTTGGCCCATGTGTTCAGTCTATTAGTAAATACATCATTCTTGTGCGCAATAAATCTCAATAACGCATACACAATCGATTCTATATATGTAGAATACATATCGATATCGACATATATGTCGTATGTCTGAATAGAGTTATTGTAGACTTAGAATCTTCTTAGGTTGAACCGGAATTCCGAATGTAATCCAAGTTGACACAACAACTAAAGTTGATTCTAAATTTGACATATACTGTAATAAATCGTTAAAGTCAATAATGTAACAACTTTTACGTAAGTCAACTGCAAATAGTTCACTTTTGAGATTAAGGAATTAGATTGAGCTACGGTCCACAAGATATTGCATACCGAAAATGTGTACAAGGTTGGCGGCGCAGCTCTCCTGAACGATTCAAAACAAACGTTCGTTCTGCCAAAAATCGCACATAGCTCAAAAATCAGCATAAGAAACCACCTTTCGTTCTCTAACAAAAAGTTTTCGTTAAATAATTTTACTACATAAACTCTCCCTCTCTGGCAGTGCCCAGTGTTGTTAAATGGACATGTTCATTGGTAATTGTTACGTCTTTTTATTACACTATTTATCGCATTGAACAATAAACAATATAATAAAAAGGTGTGCCAATTACAAATGAACAAGCCGTTAATTAACAACATTGTTCTCTGGGTCCTAACCTTAACCTTAACGAATTTAAGAATTTTGTCTGCACCGCCAGCCTTGTACACATTTTCGGTATGCCAAGAGATTACATAATACATCATATTTGGTTTATATCACCCTTTTTTCCAGAGCATAACCAAAGACAGGGATATTACTCAACATATAAACCAAATTTATTCTGCACCATATCGACTGATGTTTGAGAATTATTTTTCGGTAAAATTTATTACAAACCGAGTTTTTACAAAAACAGTCTTAAACATACTTTTGAATCCATAATTAAATATATAGAGTATGTAATATCTACGATGGACTAAAAAAGGCCGTTTTCCTGAAAAATTGCATCCGAATTCACCCTTACACACAATACAACCAATCGTTCAATGACAAATCAACCCGAAAATACCCGAACGCTTCAATAACTAGTGATAGTTCTTTCTGTTACAGCTTATAAAGTAGTTGCTTTTTTTAATATTTATTGCTTATTTATCTCATATAGAGACTAAAGAAACTTTTTTTATTAAATGTTTCGTTCGTTATTCTCCATGTCACTTAATAGCAGAAGTTCATGTAACAGGTTATCGAGAAAAAAGACCCCTAAAAATTAAATCGTGCATGTATGCATGAGAATTTAATAAAGAAAAAAAAAATCAAATATATATGAAAATCTTGAAAATAAATCGATCTATTTTCAATAATAATAATAATAATAATAATAATAATAATAATAATAAATTTACGAAACAAAATAATGACCTCTTCAAACATCGAACAAAACGCCTCAATTCAAGACTCGAGAAATGCAAACCTTCCATTTTATTGTATTATTCTTACATTTTTATCTGTGATCGGTGGATTTGAGAATGGAATTAGTACAGGCATTACTAATATACCAGGTATTTATTGTAATATAGTTATTGGATGCGAAGTAGCCAATAACGAGAATTATTTGTAAAATAATTCATTATGTCAGCTTCAGCTTCTGGGTCTCGAAAAGGCCCAGAAATGACACGCTGCCAGATAAACAAATTATTGGCTGCACAGCGTACAATAACAACGATTGTGCTTGCTAAGTAAGCTGCCAAATAACAGTTATTTGGCAGATGATAAGATTTATTTATTTATTATTTTTTATAAACAAAGAACAAGTAATTAGAAATTGTTCAAATGGATATGATCACATACAAGGAGCAGGAGTGCCAGACTGCCTTCCAATGGGAAATTTACTTTGGTAAATCTGTTAATTTTAAGGCTAATCGTTTACCCGTTTAACTGTGTTAACCGTTTAAATTCTGCCCGGAACTATAAACCAATTTTTTTAAACGGCTAAACGATTCCAATCACTAGTTAATTTGTCTGACATTTCGATTTCTACACTCACGAATGGGAACCTATCCGACTCTTATGATCTTTAATATTAGCGTTAGTATTTCATAATCTATGACCAAAAGTCATATGATTATGTGACTAAAGCCATATCCAAAAATGTTATGACTTAGGTCATCGTCCAACACTAGCAACTAATGAAATACTTTAATTATAACCGAACGTATAAAAAATATGTTGTCAGTATTGTAAATACTTAAAGATCAGACGGATTCCATTCGTGAAGGTGCTGAAATACCTGTCCTTTAAAATTACCTAAAATTAATCTAATCATAATGTAAAATAGGGGTTTTGCAGCAGGAGGTCATCCGCTGGGTGCTATTTTTGGAGGTCTCGTTGCGGGTAGTTTACAAACAATGTTTGGTAGGAAGAACACGTTAATATATAATTCCTTTACTTGGATAATCGGTGGTGTACTTATCGGTGCGTCCGTAAATCCTGGGTTGTTTATATGTGGACGTATTATTACTGGGATTGGATCCGGTGTTGGTTCTGTCGTTATTCCGGTACTATCTGAATATATATATATATATATATATTGACAATATTTTGACAATATTTTAACAATAATATCACTTTTTTTAAACCAAGACATATTTGGTTGAAATCTCGACCATAAAGTCACGTGGACTAATTGGTTCCGCTTATCAAGATTCTGTCGTGGCTGGAGTACTTTTTGCTCAATTTATTGGCTTACCATTATCATTTGTTCCTGGCTGGCGCATTCTCTTAACTCTGACGTCAGTAATTGCAATTTTCCAATTGGTATTAATGCCTATTATAATTGTGGAATCCCCAAGATATTTGATTTCACAAAATAAAATTGAAGAGGCAAAAGAAGCATTACAAAAATTAAGAAAAGGATATAATATTGATTTAGAATTTGAAGAAATTCTTCAGGGACAATCCATAAATCAAATTAATGATGTTAATATCGAGACAGGTGATAAACAAAACTCTCTTGTTGACACTAATGATCAACTTAGAATCAAGAAATCGGCTTCATTTAAAGAACTTTTCCAAGACTCATATTGTTGCAGGATGATGTTCGTTGGTATTGGATCAAATGCCGCACAACAACTTTCTGGTATCCAAGGAATCAACTTTTATAGGTAAATTGATCATAATACAGTAATATGTTCTTATCATACGTACATATTTCTAAAATCATTAAATAATTTAACAGTACTGCAATTTTCCTAAATGTCATGGGTGATTCAGCCAAATACATAGCGATAATCATCAGCGGTACAGTCTTAATAGTTACATTAATATCAACGTTTCTGATAGATCGATTGGGAAGAAGACCATTATTATTAACATCTGAGATTGGTGTTACCATTTCATGTTTTCTGATCGTTATTAGCTCTTTATATCAACCTAAGATTCTTATAATCGCATGTAAGAAATCCAAAATTTCAATATAAGTAATTGGAATTATAAGACCTTTCTAATAAATACTTTATCTGTTTTAAAAGTTTTACTCCACGTTATTTCTTTTGGTATCGCTCTTGGAAGTTTACCATACTTTATTATCTCAGGTATGACATTAACAATCTTTGTGGTAAATTTCCTATCAATACGTATTATTCGTATTATTCGTATTATTACGTTATGATTAAATCGATTAAATCACATTTATATATACACATGATTATCAGAGGTTATACCAACACGTTTCGTAAGCTTGGTCGGTCCAATATGTTTAGCTACAAATTGGGCCGGAAATTTTCTTGTGTCCTTCATATTTCCTGTTATGGTAGAGGCTTTAAAAGAATATACCTTCCTCGTGTTTGGTGCAATTACCTTTGTCTTTGTGATCCTTACTTGGTTTTTTGTTCCGGAGGTTTGTCTTTTACTTTTTTATGGAAAGTATTGTAAGCTTGTATATAGTAATTAAATAAATTCTTTTTCTTAGACTAAGGGAAGAAGTATCGAAGAAATAACTTCAGGAAAATAAATAAATTTAAAATTATCAAACCTGAGAATGGCCAGATAGAAATGTCTTTTATATTCAAAAAAAGTAATTTGCTTACTGATTAAAGAATTGATTTAAGTGCGTGAGAGTGAAAACCTGGAAATCGATTTAATGATTTACTATAATCGGTTTCCAGGTTTTCACTCTCACGCACTCATTTGTACTACATAGAAATTCATTGTAAAACTTATGATTACGTATACCAGAAAAGTGTAGAGCGAAAATTTTTGATAGAAATGTTGTGATTATTAAAATTAAGTGATATACGTGATGATTTATAAATAATTTATTTATGAATATTATTATTATGCAGCTTCATGATCAGTTTCATAAACCATTTACTGCTAAGAAAAGTAATTGGCCAATTAAATATAATGATGATTTATAATTATTATGCGATTTCATAAACGCGATTCATAAGCGATTCATAATAATAAGCGAATTAATAGTTAAGGCAAGCAATTGATCAAATTTTACTGGAGATCAAGCAATAACAATTCTATTTTACAGGAGATCAAGCAATACGTATCACATAATTGATTGGATTAAATTTTATGAAATGTTATTATTAATTTTTAATAATCACCAAATCAAAAAAATCCGCCCGCATGACTCATTGGGGTTGCGCCTTAACTAAGTAAATCAAAACTATATATGGTGTAACCGTATCTATTAAGGGTAGATAGGTCGGTGACGATTGTTATGTAAAAACTAAGCAACTTGGGTTTATTTTTCTTTATTATGAAGAATGCAAGCGAAAGCCTAATTAGCTTTCTCTCTCTTTTACATATTTATATCGCATATTGCAATACAATTACTTAATTATGACTCAATACATTTACTTAATTATGACTTCGAATCGAACGTATAGCTATTACGATTCCTAATTACTCAATGTTCGATCATGCTAACGTGATTCCGACCTTACATCATGTTTCACGTGATATACGATCGTTCTGTGAATTTCCGACATGTTCGTTACACGACACGTGCATTGTGCGACGTTCCCTTACATGTGGGGTATATATCGATAAACATCTCAAAATCATGCCATATCAAAAACTTGTAGCGATGTTCGGTACAGGAAAATCATTCGACTTGAAATTACTCTGATTGGATTGTTTGTAGTGAGGTGATTTTTACTTTATAACGCCAAATTAAAAGCAAAAATCTATAAAAGAACATACTCCAGACCGTATTTTATTCAAATTATTATAACGATCGAAAAAAAATGACATCAAAACTTTTAACTGAAGGAATAAAATCTCGAGTTCGTCGCCCGAGTTTATTTTCAAAATTAACAACCATAAATGACGTTATTGAAAGTGGATTTTTTAAGGATGGAATGAGAATGGGATGGGTGAATAGATTATAAATTGATTACGCAAAAATTGTATTATATATTAGAATTTCGATTTTAAACCAAAAATTATTTTCAATAGTCTGGATTCACGGGTGTAGGATATCCAAAAATTACGCCAATAGCGCTTGCAGAATATGTAGAAAAAAATAATCTTCAAGGCAAATTAAAATTTGATCTATTTGTGGGTGCCAGTACTGCCGCTGAAGCAGAGGACAGGTATATATTTATAAAATCGTATGATTTATGATATTCAATTCCTATTTAGCATTAGTATTTATCGTTATGTTGCACATACGTACGTACGTATGTACGTACATATGTACGTACATATGCACGTACGTACGTCAGTACTTCAGGGCAATTTTCAAACTCAACATTTATAAATTTAACTATAACACATGATGTGAAAATTCCGGATTTTTACTTAATGAATGCAAAAAATTAATCAATTCCAGTCAGATTTTTGAAGATCCTCCTGCATGATTTCTTTACTAAAAAAAATATATTAACGTTAACATTATCATATTGCTTTTTGTTCATTTTTCGAATCAAATTTAAAGATGGGCAAAGGTAAATAGTTATTTCTTATTATATCATTAGTATAAAATTTAATAAAATAAATTTGTAAAATTTTACCCTGTTAGAATGGAATGATAGCACGTCGTTATCCATAT
Source organism: Racocetra fulgida (assembly GCA_910592135.1). Classification (NCBI taxonomy): domain Eukaryota; kingdom Fungi; phylum Glomeromycota; class Glomeromycetes; order Diversisporales; family Gigasporaceae; genus Racocetra; species Racocetra fulgida. Next base: position 7,311 of record CAJVPZ010001620.1, on the reverse strand, counting down.
CAGCTTGGTAGAGTAATTCGAAATGAAATTAATAAAAATCATATAAAATTCGCGGATAAACATCTTTCAGAATTTCCTTTGGTACTTAATTTTTGAATAGCCCTTTTCTTTGCGGTTATTAATGGCATTATTAATTTAGTTAAATTTTATATTTTTAATACAAGGATTTAGTATCTGGTTATTATACGCTTGATAAAAGGGTAAATCCACAATTTTTTGCTTAAATTGTTAGAAATCTATTTTTTAATTTATTTTTATATAAATAGGGTGATAATATGGAAAAACTAGATGTAGCAATCGTTGAGGCAACTGCAATTACAGAAAAAGGACATATCATTCCTGGTGCTTCAGTTGGTGCTACTCCTGAAATTGTCCAATCTGCTTCTAAGATTATTATAGAAGTTAATACTGAATTACCAAGTTTTGAAGGATTACATGATATTACTTCAAGCAAATTTGCTCCTTACAAGTTTCCGAATTTAATTCAAAGAGTTGATGACAGAGTCGGAACGGTATTTATTTATTTCATTTGCTTCTTCGCAAATCCATGTAATTATTTTATTTATTCTTTTTTTATCAAGACTTATATTCCATGTGATTCTGACAAAGTTATTGCGGTTATTGAATCGAAAGAACCTGATCATACAACTGATTGCGAATCCCAGGTAATTCTCTTTTTTTTAAAAAGAATTTTTTTTATTGCATCATATTCAATCATTTTTCGAATTTTTTCTATTCATATTGTTCTTTAGGATGATACATCTCGTCATATTGCCAATCATATTCTTGATTTATTTGAACATGAAGTCGAAATGGGTCGTATGCCAGCGCAACTTCTTCCTCTGCAATCTGGTGTCGGAAATATTGCTAATGCCATAATTGGAGGTCTAGCTGATGGGCCTTTCTCTGATGTTGAAGTATGGACTGAAGTTATTCAAGGTCATTATTTTTATTGTTCATACTACAACAATTTATTTATATATTTGCTACATTGCTATTATTACTATTATTACATAGCAGATTTCAGACTAAAATGTTAAAATCTTTGAAATAGATACATTTCTTGATTTTTGGGAACATCACAAGTTATCTTTCGCTTCAGCCACAAGTGTGGCATTTTCACCGGCTGGATTTAAAAGATTTTATGAAATGTGGGGTGAATTAAAAGATCGTTTAGTTCTTAGAAGTCAAAGTGTTAGTAATTCTCCTGAAATAATTAGAAGGTTAGGTGTTATTGCCATGAATACTCCAATTGAGGTAATATTTTTTTCCTTTGATTTATTTTGTATCGGATACATTTTTTGATTTAAAAATGTTTATAGTTTGACATATATGGACACGCAAACTCAACCCATGTGTGCGGGACAAAAATGTTAAATGGACTTGGTGGTTCGAATGACTTCTTAAGAAATGCAAAGCTCAGTATTGTACATACACCATCTACAAGGCCTACAAAAAAAGATCCTATTGGTAAATAATTTTATATGTTCATATATTCATTCATGATTTATAGTAAGATGATTTAACGAATTTCTTTGACACTTTAAAATGAATATATATATTTTTTAGGCATCTCTTGTATAGTACCAATGTGTTCGCATATCGATCAAACGTATGTACATCTATGAATTAAATTTTCACTACCAATCTTCATAAGTTATAATATTCATGTCAAAATTTTATAAATTATTAGTGAACACGATCTAGATATTCTTGTAACTGAACAAGGACTAGCAGATGTTCGAGGCTTAGCTCCAATTGAGCGAGCACGTGTAATCATTGATAAATGTGCACATCCTAAATATAGACCAATTTTGAATGATTATTTAAATTTGGCAGAAAAAAAATGTTTAAAGATTGGTGCTGCTCATGAACCGCATCTATTGGATAAAGTATTTAAAATGCATTTAAATGTTCTAAGTGAAAATAATACTATGAGAATTGATAGCTGGTAAACTAATTATTTAATAAGTATATAATATAATTTATGAGGCTAGGTTACTGCACTGAATAAGACTTTGGACAATTGTTACTTTTTTTTCATAAAACAGTTTTACAAAACAATTATTATATGTTTTTATTATGTTTTTTTTAAAATTTTCTAAGTTTTTATAGGTTTTGTATATAAAATTTTTAACACCAATTTTTCACGTTAAAGTTAATAATAAGGTTAGGATTAGGGTATTTGGGGTGTTGAGCATTTTTATTTAGAACACCTCACACCGATTAATTAGCCAGTTTTTGAGATCATGTATACATAGTTGTAAAACACCATAGGTAAAATTCTTACAAAATATTTTATCAATTTTGTAAATAAGAGCATGATCTGGGATTATCTTTATAAATTATTTACATATATCAGAAAGAAGTTTATCAAGAGAATTTTCACATTTGTAATTATACATGATGTGGTTAATATATGAAAATATTAAGATATATAAAATATTCTAGGACTTTCTTCTAAAGTATTAATTACATTATTAATGTAATAAAATGCGTTCACGTAATAAAGTGAATATAAAAATAAAATATAATTCGTTCCAATAAGTTGACTGATAGTCATAATTCCTAAAAAATGAATTTTAATATGTGAATACTGATCAGATAGGTAGCTGATATAGATAGCTGATACAGATATAGAGATAAATTAAGCATAACCACCAAGATCATTTACATATATAGAACTTGATTTATTGCTGATACATGCTATTTAATATAATTAAATTTATTGAAAAATTTATCAACTATTGATAGGAAAAAGAAGTTTTTAATAAATCATTTTTTCCCCTCTAGTATTTGTACAATAATATATAACTAATTGCTGGGCATGTTCTAACTTCCATGCATTATTTCAAAAGGAAAAAAATTAATTGTGTATAATTACATCGGTATTGACAGTCATTTTTCTGAAAGTTCATTTAGTCCAGGTATATATAACTTGGTGTGATATTAGCTAAATGAATTGAATTGTGATAGATTTATAATAAAAGACCATTCACGTACGATGTTTAACTTATTTGAGCCATTTGCTAGGAAAATCACTGTGGTATTTGCGAATTTCCTAGCAGATGTCCCATTTGCCGATATATATATATAGTTTAATATAATAATAAAAATCACCGAAAATTCATATAATGCTAATCGTCTTTTTAATAAATGTCGCAGATTAAAATGAAATTAGATTAAAATGAAATTGAAAACCTCTCTTGCTCACTCTTAAAGCTTATAAAACCCACATATACTCTTTTCTTAATAACTCTAACCCTAAACCCTACCTCTAATGCTAAAAAGAACCCCAAAAAATATTCACCAAAAAATTTTAAATTTTCCTTAAAAAATAAAAAATTTCATTTTAATTTGATTTCATTTTAGTCACAATAAATTTAGATTATTATATGATCGACACTGCATGAAAATCTTCAAATTGATAACTTTTTTTTCGTGAATAAATGATTTAGTAATTATTTTTAATACAAGTTGCTTTTTTATAATAAAATAATTAAGCCTAAGATTTTTACTATCTAAAAATCTCTTGTTATAATAATGAACCTCTATATAGTGAATTTATAAATAATAGTGAAAAAATCTTAAGCTTAGTAATTTAATTATAATTAAAGTAATAAGTATTAAAAATAATCTTTTAATAAATTTACTATAATTAAAAAGAGGTTCACTATAACAAGAGATTTATTATTACAAAAGGTTCACTATAACAAGAGATTTTTTTTTAAATAACATATTGACTGTTTTCTATTTATGACATGCAATGACTGTTTTCTATGTTTTTTATTTAATTAGTAGTTCAATTTGCACTACAAAATTTTTTTTTGCATATTATATAGCACAAATTGCACGGCTATTCGTTGATTGCCTCATCTGTAAAACGAATTCCGCACAGAAGTGCGCCAGTACAATTTTAGAAGATTGTACAACTGCCACGATTGCAAATAAAAATTGTTGATACGTTTGTTGCATTTTTTTTTTTTTTTTTTATTAAAAATGGAACCAAAAATTAACGACAATTTTAAACAACTCAATTTCAATGAGTGCAAAAAATGGGCAGATGCAAACGAGCCAGACGGAATCTATTTGCTTGGTTATTGTTACGAATTTGGAATTGGAGTTGAAAAGAATGAAAACGAAGCATTCCGTTACTACAAAATATCCGCAGACCTGAACAATTCCAACGGAATTTATCAAGTTGGATATTGTTATTATTTAGGAATTGGAGTCGAAAAAGATAAACAAAAAGCATTTGAAAATTATTTGAAAGCAGCTGAGGCTGGTAATTCCAATGGGATTTGGAAAACCGCTTGGTGTTACTACTACGGAATTGGCGTGGAAAAGAATCATGATAAGTTTGATGAATGGATTAAAAAGTAAGTTAATTTTTTAATTTTTATTATGTTAAAAATTGTGTATATTTTATACAATTTTAATACCGGTAATTAATTCAATTATCAGGGATTATTTATTAAGCGAGTAAGTGTAAAAAAAACATTTTTTATTAATCATTGGAATTAAAAGCAGCAAAGCAAGTTAACAAATTAAGAACATAAATACTTATTTGCCATTACTATTATGTAATGCCCTTCAAATCATTTCATTTGTATTAATCATTCATTCAGTGAGTGAATATAAAGAACATTTATTAATCATTAAATTAAAAACAGCAAAGTAAGTTCACAAATCAAGAACATAAATACTTATTTACCATTACTATTATGTAATACCCTTCAAATCACTTCATTCTCATTAATCATTCATTCAGCTTGTAAGTATAAAGAACATTTATTAATCATTGGAATTAAAAACAGCAAAGTAAGTTCACAAATCAAGATCATAAATACTAATTTACCATTACTATTATGTAATACCCTTCAAATCATTTCATTCGCATTAACCATTCATTCAGTACGTGAGTATAAAGAACATTTATTAATCATTGAAATTCAAAACAGCAAAGTAAGTTCACAAATCAAGAACATAAATACTTATTTACCATTACTATTATGTAATACCCTTTAAATCATTTTATTCGCATTAATCATTCATTCAGTGAGTGAGTATAAAGAGCATTTATTAATTATTGGAATTAAAAACAGCAAAGCGGTTCACAAATCAAGAACATAAATACTTATTTAACATTACTATTATGTAATACTTTTCAAATTATTTCATTCACATTAATTTAGTCGGTGAGTATAATGAACATTAACATTTGATATAAGTTTAAAAGATGTGAAATTAAAACATTTAAAATTATCACTATATAGTAACTCAAAATACGGAAAATGTGCATATTGTAATGAGGATAACACGCAACCAGCATGGTATCTGTCATGCGATCCTGTCAGAGAAACAAGGTGGACAAGTGGTAATAAGGATATTGATGATTATGTGAAGGAATTTCAACTCAGAGCCCGTGCATATCAGGTTGTAATTGAATGGATTCCATTTAATAAATTATCTGATGTTAAAAAAATCGGTGAAGGTGGATTTGGCTCTGTATATTCAGCAACATGGTTGGATGGCATACGAAAAATTGAAGAAATTGATAACAGTGATGACGATTACTGTAATTATAAAAGATTACGTAAACAATCCAGCACCGTTGCACTCAAGACGTTGGCCAGTTCTAAGGAAAAGGAAAACAAAAGTGATTTTTAAAAAAAGTAAGTTAATTAAACTGCTTTTATAATTTATTTGATAGTCTATTGAGCTAATTCATTGTTTAAACTTTAAGTTTAAACTCTTATGATATGTACATTAAATTTTTTCGCATATGGTCAGCTTGAAGTATATGGATTAACTCAAAATACAGAAACAAATGAATATTTAATGGTATTTCAGCATGCTAATAAGGGGAGTCTTAATAAATATTCAAGAAAAAATTTGTCGGACTTACATGGAAGATTAAATTGCAGATGCTTAAAGAAATTTCAGATAATTTAGATAATATTCACAGATGTGCATATATTCATGCTAATTTTCACATTGGCAACATACTACAAGACCAAAAATCTTATGTCGCCGATTTAGGATTGTCTAAAAAGAAAGACGATTGTGATCCAGAAGGCAATATTTATGGAGTTATGCCCTATGTAGCTCCTGAAGTTTTGTTAGGAGAAAAATTTACACAACCAGCAGATATTTATGGGTTTGGCGTTATTATGGCAGAATTGTCAACTGGACAGAGACCTTTTGATGGGCGTAAATTTAATGCTAAGCTTGGGGCAGATATTTATAAAGGGTTGCGACCAGAATTTACCCCTGGGACTCCTATCTGCTATGTTGAATTGGCAAAGCAATGTATGGATTCTAATCCACAAAAACGGCCTGTTGTTTGGGATGTTTATAAAAAAATTAGTGGTTGGCTTGATAAGTTAAATATTTCAGATGATAATGAAATTAAAAAGCAATTTTTAGATGCTGATAAAGTTATTAAAACATTGCCAATACCGAAGCATCCTGATGAAATGTACACTAGCAAACTTATTAGCACAAAATTAATTTCAAATGAGATTAAAAGTATTTATTTATTTTCAACTAATATATTAATAGAATTATGTATATTTATTTAAAATAATTTTTTTTTTAGATTTGTCGCAAGCGGATTCTGCTCAAATTGTGCTTGATATTACTAAATTTTAAATACTTTGGTATGTATACAAATAATAAATTTTATAATTTAAATTGTATTTTTTAAATAGCATAAAAATTATTCTATTATTATGTCAAAATTTTTTTCTTTACATAATAGTTATAGCACAATTATTGATTAACTAATAGTTGTTATAAAATTTTATTAAATATCTAAAAGTCTAATAGTAAATGTCGGGGATGATGTTGAAATTTGTACAAAGGCCTAAATCCTATCTTTAATAAATATTTAGTATGCAAGAATAGTTCTAAATATAAATAGAAAAATACATAAACAGCAATCTTTACATGGCTTCTTAATAAAGCTTGTTTCGATAATATAATGTCGATTATTTATCAATTTATGAGCGTAATTAGCTTATTTATCATAACTAATAACGATTTGTATGGCTTGGCTCTTAAAATCGATGGCTCCAGCTTGAGCCATTGATGTTGAAACCACGGTTTGAGTCATGACCTGAGACATGACTTAAGCAATTAATCCATTAGGTAGCTGCGCAACGCCATCGCGCAAAACCAGGAACGGAAAGCTTTATTTGGGATTAGTAAATATGTTTAATTACAATATATTTAAAGAAAATAATAAAAAGAAAATTTTCAGTCATTGCTTTAAAAATTTAGTATAATTATGGTATAAATCAATTTCAT
>CAJVPZ010001619.1:0-14050 GCA_910592135.1 Racocetra fulgida | reverse complement strand
GAATTCAAACAAAAAAAAGTTCATCAAATTTGACTTGGTAGTTGCTGAGATATCTTCACTCAAAGTTTAAAGAAAATGTTGCATAGTTTTGTTTTGATAGACGTTTTGATTTTTTCAAACTTTGAGCAAGAATATCTCAGTGACTACTAGGCCAAATTTAATGAACTTTTTTTTATTTGAATTCTATGAATCTATAGAATTCAAAAAAAAAAAAGTTTATCAAATTTGGCTTGATAATTACTGAGATATCTTCGCTCAAAGTTTTAAAAAAAGTTAAATCTGCAGGGGGGTATAAATATTAAATTTGGGGGGTATGAAAATTGGGTCCCAATAAAAAAAATAATATCATACCTTACCTTTTAAACGCGAAAAGGATTTTCCATCGAGGTTCCTTTCGGCGGTTTTTAAAAACTGCTTGAACCAATTAGTGCAATGTGACGTGATCTTGTTCCGGTGTTGGATTAAAAATCTATGGAAGGATAAATTTTTTTCGTTTGTTAATATAGGGATATAAATCGAAGTACACGTGTATATTAGACGAGAATATTTATTCCTAATAAAACGCAAGTAAAAAAAAAAGTCTAGCGCTGTCATATTATATCTTGTATTTTGTTGATTATTTAAAATAAGTTATGCGTATAGTAATTGTAATTAGTTTCTTTTTCACTTTGTACCACAATGGGATATCGTGTACGCGAAATTATTTTCGTGCCCTATAACTAAGTTTTATGAGTTTAAACTCTTGGGGGCAACTCTTGTTTTAATCGATTTAAAAAACAAATGAAATCAAAACTGTTTTTTATTCTACTGATAGGTGCACTTGCAGGCGATAGATAACGATAAAAATCACGTGCCGTGTAACTTGCACGAATTGGGAAATAATCAAGCATCAAATAACTAAGTGGCTTAAATAATTCATCTTTAGAAGCGAATTATACAAGATTTACGGCAAGTACATCCATTTGTACCCATTTGTAGCATTCTTCGTTATTACAAAGATCCAGCCTTGCGAGTTTAAGGATAAATTCCGAGTTTAATAAATAAGACTCACTAATGTGCCTTCAGTCAAAGATTTTGCTGTTTCGCTAATCAATGCTTAAAAATCTTCAGATAATAAGACATATCAAGGATCAGTAACTCTTGCAACGTAGAAGAAATCGAGAATGGCTATACAACAAGGTAGGATTCGGTTTTGGGACTCCGATCTTTCAAATTTCACCTTTAATTGCGGATATTGATAATTATATTCAGATTCCAGACCGGCCTTGCCCCCTCGTCCGAGTGCCACTAACGAAATAGCTTTTGCAGGCTGTGCCAAGACTCCGCCCTCTTGGCTTACTGCATTGGTACATCATTACGAGGGAGATAAAAAACACGCGCACGAATTTTTTTTGTCTAGACATTTTGTTGACGGGTCCGAGATAGTTTTAATATGCAAGAAGTGTCACAAACGATTTGCATTGACTACATCAATACCAACATCAACGGAAGAGACTATTAGTCAAATGAATGTGAAACGTGGCATGTGTGTTGTTAATCGAGAAAATCATCTACATCATCTCCATACTGCAAATTCAACAAAAACAAATGTAGCTTCTGAATGTTGCTATTGCCATTTCACTGTGAATGTTGTGATTCATGAACCTTACATTGATGTCCAGATCTTTGATGAGTTGCAAAAAACAAGGCCTATTCCCACGTATTCTAATGCTGCAAGGAGAATTAATGGTGTCGAAAATGAACCAAGTATCCTTGACACCCTCGATCTTTTATCAACTATAATTAAAACATTAACTACATCAGATTCAACACGGAAATTGAATTTATATTCTAAGCAATTTATTTCAAAGATTTTTTATGATAATGCGAGGTTAGTATATACTTTTTATCTGGAAATTGTTTGAGCTTTGAATAAATGAGATTTCTAATGGTTTTTCCTCTAGTAAGGCCTTTTTTGATAAGCTTGAGTACAAATTAGAAGATGATCAATATCTTTCGCCACCACAACTTACGGAAGATTATATTATAAAATTAAAACATGTGTCAGAAGAAATAGATATGAGGATCATGGATATATCTGAGAGTATGATTTAATCCCATTTTGTCTTACTCTCTTAGGGTTTATACATAATTATGTAATTTATAAATTATAATTCACAATTTATTGATAATTTCTACGATAGAGGCTTCTAGGGGCTGTACTATATCATATGAAGAACCTTATGGAAAATTGGAAACTATTCTTGGAACGAAATGTACATCATTAAATTAATCACGTAGAATTGTTGTACTTGTTATTTATAATTAAATTCACACTTTTACATTAAACGATATTATTCAAGATGAGCAGCGACACCGCACCAGTTCCAGTTCACCGTTTAATCCCACAGCTGCGACCCGTTCATCGTCTTCTAGCTGCACGATGTTAGGGTGTGTGTCAGACATGGACGATAAAATTCTAGAATGGGCTTATACAAAGGCCATTGAAGAATCACCAGAGAAAATTCCAGAATATTTACAAGCAATATTTGAAGTTTCAAAAGAAAGAAATAGTGAATTACTTGGAAGTCTGGTTGCGATGCAAAGATCAATAGGTATTTTATATATGTGTAGCGTCGAATAAAGTCATTAAGTTTTTTAATTTATGGTATAATTTTAGGCAATTTTTGTGAAGATGATGTTAATGAGGCATACCAAACTATGAATTCGAATCGAAATGTATCTGATCAGCAACTTCTAGATGCATATGTTTACGTATATATATTTTCATTTTACAAGTGGGTTTTGACATTTTATACCGCATTCGAATGATTCTTAATTATTAAAATTTTCCATTGCATAATTTCAGACGTCTGACGGTACATCTAGAAAGCATCGTGAGGCTCTATCAATCATTGGAAAATATAGGAAGAGCCAATTGATAATGAGCTTTCTTCACGAAAGAGGTTCAAATGGTAAGCGTAGATCTTATATCTCCTTGAACTTTTTTTGCTTTTTTTTTTTTTGCTTTTTTTTTGTTTTTTGATATAAAACTAAATGCTAAATGATTCTCAAATATAGAAGTTGATATGTCCAATTATTTCAGTGATATGTAAGAGATCTATTTATAAATTTTTTATTTTCTTGAGCAGACATTTACATAAAATTTATAATTTCAAATAGGCCAGTTGGGTTGGATAACATTGGAAATACATGCTATTTGAATTCTCTGCTACAAGTTTGTATTTGTATTTGCTCATTGTTATTCGCGATTCATATAATAATTTCACTTTTTTTCTATTATTAGTACTATTTTACAATCCGAAATCTACGAGAGGTGGTTTTATCCGCTGATACATCGTCCGTCAATAGCTTAGATAACGACTGGGAGTCATTCACTAGCGGAGGAAGAAAAGTTTCAAAATCTGAAGTTGAAAGAGCTAAGAAATGTACTTGTCACATTTTAGCCGAGTTTTATGTTAATCTCACATAATTATGAACTCCTTTTTTTTCTTATTTATAACATAAAAATTGTTACAGTTGTTAGTCTTTTACGTGATCTTTTTAAAGAACTGATGCATACGCCACAGAGATCTATTACTCCAGATTTTGATCTTGCATATTTGGCACTTGTCAATGCCAAAAATGACGATGAATATAAGGAAACGACAAAATCTCCTATGGATACTTCTACGAACTCTGATATGGTCATGGACGATTCAAGTCCAGGTCCTTCTGCACCGACAACTGCATCTGCAGTAAATTATTTAGAGATGACTGATTCTAGCTTGAGTCCTGCTGCCGAAGAAGAGGTATTAATGTCTGGCGTATCACCCAACTGTGCAGATCAAGACACATTGTTACGATCAACTAATGGTCCTTGTCAAACGGAAAACGAAACTAGTAATTCGCATTCATTAAAGGGAAAGGAAAAGGAAGATAATTTTTCAACTACAAAACCATATGGCCCTGAATTGCCCGATGATCAACTTACAGCTACTAAAGAAGATAAATTAAAGACTGCGTCTTCAATGTTATTTGGAAAGCAGCAAGATGTAACGGGTAAATGTTTTAATTAATAGCATCAATTTCATTATGATTTGTAGAAAATATGTTCACAACATGTATTCCAGAGTGTATGGATAACGTAATGTTCCAGCTTCAGGCTGCGTTAAAGGTTACCATTCCTGACCAGAACGGCGAGCAACAAAACATTGTGGAAAGGTTTCCATTCATATTTATATATATACATTGTTTTATATATGCATATAAGTGAATTAATTAATATTTGTATATGATACAGTTTATTTTATGGTCAAACACGACAAGTTCTTCAGTATAAAGACCAACACACAGGCAGGCTTGTTCAAAACATAAAAGAAGAACAATTCAATCATCTGATATCCTTAATATTTCTTTTTCCGTGTTTATAATAAATAATGTCATTTTTAGAGCTTCCATAACTAAAATTTTAACATAGTCGTCGTTGCTGAAGGTCGTGATTTGTATGATGGGCTTGATGTCTGCTTTGATACATCAACGGTGAATTCGTCGTAAATTTCGGTTATGGAATTTTGAAAAATTTTTTTTTTATTTGCCCTCATCAAATGTCTTTTACAGGTAGAATTTGATGGCACTCAAGCACAACGAGATGTTACTCTCACAAGGATACCACCAATATTACAAATACAAGTGCAAGTATGTGCATTATATTTTTTTTGTGCTTTGGAGTCCATAAATGATAAATAGTAATGTTGTTTGTATTGCCTAATTTTACAATTCAAATTATAGCGGGTTCAATTTGATAGATCCACATCAAATGTTTATAAATCAAACGCCTACCTTCGTTTAGAAGAAGTTATATATCTTGACAGGTATTTGGATAAGCATCATGAAAACTTGCGGGAAAGGCGCAGGCGTGCTCACGAAATGAAACAAGAGATTGAATCATTACAAACAGAACTTAATGATTTAACACGGGATAAAGTTAATATATGTGCTAATCATTAACTATTTGTTTACACGATTTTGGCCGTATTCAATATATTTTATTTATTTATTTGTAGACAACGTTTTTACCCACCGTTGATTTACTTAAATTCACCAGCGAATTTGTTCGATCAATCAAAGATGATGATGATTCCGATTTTATTTTCGATGAAAATTTCGATTGGAGATTGACAGATATAGAACTAGAAAAACAACGTGTTAACGAAAGAATTGACGGTAATTTTTATACATAATGTTCAATTTTGATGCCATTCTTATGCCAATTTTTATACAGATATTCAACATAGAATTACATTATTGAGAAATCAGTTGAAGGATCTCTACCTTGATATGAAAGAGTGTGGATATAGATTGCACGCGGTATTTATACACAGTGGTTTGTATCAAAATTTATTATTAACCGGTGCTCTTGCATCAAAAAGCTAAGATGAAATCGACTCTTTCATCTAATAGGTCAGGCAACATTTGGTCATTATTGGATATATATTTATGATTTTGAAAAAGATCGGTGGCTAAAATATAATGATTCATACGTGACGAAGGTCGTAGCTATTTGAAAGTAGGATCTAGGATTATCTGTGCACATTGTTAACTAACTCAACATTTTATATGTAGGTTGAATATCATGAAGTTTTCGCAGACACAACTGGTAAAACGGCAAATCCTTATTGCATGGTTTATGTGCGGGCACAAGGTAACATTTCATTTTATTATGGAGGTGCTGTCATCATTTTTGAGATTATTATACACTTCTAAATATATTTCATTCTCTTTATCTTCACAGATGCCCAACAATTAGTAGACACTATATGTCGGAAGACAACTAGTTAAATTTGTAGATTTATTATTAGAGCTTTATTTCACAACCTTTACACATGACTCCGGGTCGTATTATTATATTGTGAGACAGAAATATATTAATTCGAGAAAAATTTTTATTGCTAATGTCGTTTCAAATAGTAAAATTGTATATTTTACCTCAATAAAGAATTTATAACTGGAGAACCAAACATGTGCTGCCAAGGAAATCCGATTTTCAACTTCATTGCATTATGATAATACATAATTAAAGGCATAATACATCATGCAAGGCTTCAAAACTTCGTTACAGAAAATTTTAGAAATAACTAGAGCAACAATCTCTAGTCATGCTCTTCTAAAGCTCTCAAAATACTAAAAATAGGGATCGTCTAAAGCCAGGTAGTAATTTATATGCCTTACGTGACTTTTACTTTCAAATTTATTATTTACAAATTTATTATTAATCAACTTAAAAACTAACCGGCTTTAGACGATCCCCAAAAATAGGACAAAGGATATAATCTCATGATAAACGGTTTTCGAAATTCATTTGCTCAAGCAATTAATAAAAAGTTGCCGAAATTTGTTAATTATTTTTGAATAAATATATATTATATATATATATTTGATGTGTCTATTGGCGTATATGTTTTATACGTGTACTGTATACGTAGGTTTCAATATTTTTATCAATATATATCTGATATCTATCAGCTATTATCTAAAGCCAGGTATATAGTAATTTATATACCTCACATGACTTTTACTTTACAAATTTATTATTAATCAACTTAAAAAAACTACCTGGCTTTAGAGATCCCAGTTTTAGTTAGTAACGTCATAAAATTCTATCTTATGGGCTGAATTTTTCCGATGCCTTTTCAACTGTCCTAGCCTGTCTAAAACTGATGTGCGGAAGCACATTAAAAAAATTTTCCGTACCTTAAAGATTAACAGGTTTTAAGATTATGATCGGAATGCGCACATTAAAAATTTTAAATTCATGTTTTGATGTGCGCTATACTTATTATGCAACAATATAGTATGATAAAGATTAGGCGGTTTGAAATTACAATTTCGTTTAACGTTCTACCTCCACTTCCAAAAGCTCACCCGAAATTAAATAGGCTAATGAGGACGTTCCATATGGGCGGATTTTTTTGAGTTACTTTCAAAAACGATCTAATTCTGGTCAAATTTGCAGATTATTTGGCCCTGGTTTATCAGTTTTAAAACTGATAAGCCAGGGCCAAATAATCTGCAAATTTGACCAGAATTAGATCGTTTTTGAAAGTAACTCAAAAAAATCCGCCCATATGCATTACGCTTTGAGATTCCAACAAGTCACGTGATTATGAGCCAACCAATGATAATATCTGATATGTTACTTTTGCAATATAACATAATGTTTGTTTAAATTGACACCCTCCCCACTGCGCTTAATTTTCATAAGGGGCATTAAACGAAATTACAATTTCAAACGGCCTTAGTTAATGTGCTAGTTAAAAATTAATAAATTACCGGTAGATATTTTGCATAAAAATGTTTAAACATGCAATTCTAAAAAAATAGATATTAAATTTCTAATGAACACATTTAAAAAAAATTTTATGTGCGCTGCAGTGCACCAAGGTCTTTATGTAATGTGCGGCCCGCCCACAACTTTGATGCTGAATTTTAGACACTGGTCCTAGCGTTTCCAACCAAAAAATTTCACTGGCCAATCTGATTTCATGATCAGGTGTGACGTAGAAGAAACGCAAAATGCTCAACATTTTATCTATGAAACCATCTTATGCGCACTAACAAAAGTTTTCCTTTCGAAATTTTGGTACTATCAAGTTTTTTTTCTAACCTAAATTAATAGCAAAATTTTTTTGGCGAGGTTGGTGACGCTAGAATCAAATGATTATCCAGAAATTTTGTACTACACCCTGCTGTTATTTGAAAACCATGTTTTTCATATGGTTAATACAGTAATATTAAATAATGATACCGTATTTCGCGAAATAACATGCAGGATGTAATTTCGAAATAACGCACACCTGTGTTTTCGTAATTGAATTAATGTTGATAATAAGATACGAATCAGTACAATAATAATACTAATAAAATAGGTTTTTGTAGAATTCGCCAACAATCTCTAACCAACACTAACTATAAAGGAGGCTAACCTTAACTAAATCGGGTCAAAATTTGTCGGTGAAATTGGTTTATACCTAATACCTAATACCTAATACAGCACCTCTCACTATTATCACCCTACTGATATAAAGATATTTTATAATTGTTGTCAGGGATGATGCTGAAATTTGGGGTCTTGATTTGAAAATATAAACTCTACTAAAATCCACCTATACCTTTTTATTATAAACACTAACTCTAAATTCTAATCGAACTATAAAAAAAGGCTGAACAAAACATCTCAAAAAAAATTTAAAATTTTTATAATAAAATAAGTCATTATTCAATCTTAGTACAATTTTTGACAATTGTTAAATAGAATTTAATTTTTTTTAAGAGTAGAGAGTATATAAATTATTTTTATATAATTTACATAGTATTTTAAAGATTTGTTAAATTTTATAATACAGTATATAAATTAAATTATTTATCTACTGTATTATAATAAAATTTTGAACTATTATATCTTTTTTTTTATAGTCAAGGTTAGCTCTTTGGCTTATTATTTTTATTAGATTATAGGATCATGTGGTGTTTTTTTCAAAGAGCCTCAAACAAGTACATTCTGATGAGAATACATATGGATATATATACAACTTTAGTCATTGCCTATTTAAGAACTCTGCTATATCTATTTTTATTTATAGTTATTCTCTATATATCATATCTAAGATCTGCTTGTGGATCTCTCTGATCTGAGTTTTCTATGTCAATGTATTAATCTTATTTGGTATTATAAAGTATATTAATCATTTTATAGCTCAAAATCATCATAAACTATCTATAGAATTACTAGTATAGTTAATCTATTTATTCTTGAATATATAATCAGCTAGAGCAGTTTGCATCTACTATTATTATAATACTTAGTTTACTTTGATAGCTTATACCAAGTCTGAGAATAAGTATTTGTGAGCCAAAGCCATTATCATTATCTACTTAGCTATTGTAGAGTTTATTTAAATCTCAGTATTTTTTCTTCAAAACAACCTGATACCTTTTCTTTCAGTACTTTCTAGTCAGTTTTTTCAGACTACCAATTTAGATAGTCTAGAAGAAACATCAGTTCTATAGTATTTGCTGATCCTTTTCCTCTAATCGATACTTATATCAGTTTAATTGGCAAAGTAACTTGTCAGATGTTCTTGTTATATTCAGTTAACCAATTTCAGATAAAGTTTATTCTAGTAGCTATTATTAAAAGTTTGTGTTATTTTTTTATTTGGGTTTTGCCAAGCAGATGTTTATCTTTCTAGTTTCTTAAATTTATATACAGTCATATCTTAGTTATATCTCATCTTTTTTTTAGAGTATTTTTGAAGATATAACTAAAGTAAAAATATATCTCAATATATAAAATATATAAAAACATATAAAAAAGAAAAAATTTGGTTTGTTTAAATATAGAGATATAACTCAGGTTAGGATATAATCTAGTAAAAATATAACTCAGATATAACTGTAATCACAAAGACTTATTTTAGATTTGTATTACATAATACTAGCCTGCATGCCTTTATATAATTTATATATTGCAAAAATATACTATAAACTTTCAATTTTGTTAGGATTATTAAAGTTACAAAAATTCTATTCTAACTAATTATTAAAAAACAGTAGCCATTATGCAAGCAAAATATTTAAAATTTCATTATTAATGAGTTTCAAATCTCTAACCTGCCAATATACTGCTTGGAATGCAACAATTTAACTATTTTACTAAGTCATTACTTCTCTGAACTGAACTATTATATTTTATAAAAAAATATATTTATATATATAACAAAAATTTTCAAAATAAGATTAAAAATTTTAATACTAAATAAAATTGTCAATTTTTTTTTTTTTTTTTTATCCTTTGCAATAACACAGAAAGATAAATTTTTATTAGGCATTTTAGTAATACATTTTTGATTAATGAGAGTATATGTAGCTACACATGCAACTTTTGGTTACTTATTTAAATAGTCTGCCTGAAGGTTTTAAACTATATGCTATATTTGTAACCTAACTAGGAGATTACCTATTTAAACTCTCTGATGTCCCCTGTTCTGCACTACTGTTACAATTACACCAGTCTATAACCTTGTGCTGCTTCAATTGAAGGCTACCCAGATTGATATATGCTATACTACTTGACCCTAATTCTATAAATATTTCAGTAAAGTTCTCATATTACTGAGTTGCTTTAAGGAAGGTGTAGTATATACTTCTCTAATGCTTTAAGAAAGGTGTAGTATATACTTCTCTAATTTTTCTATGTCCCACATATTTCTAGATTAGGCAACAAATATTTTCTACAGTAGTCAAAACTACTACTAGCAGTCAGAGCTAACCATTAAATCGCACAATTCTAGTATTCAGTACCTTTACAAGGTTCATTCCAATTCTGATACCCATATTAGACCAGTTCTTATAATGATCCCTTTCTAACTACCAAACCAGTTAGCCCAGATGAGTTATTATACCTCAGCTTTAGGTGCCTTCTGGTTTTATTTCCTTTGGTTCTTAATTTCATAATATAGGATCTTTTCTTTCAGTGCGACTCTGCTGATCAGATTGGTGGATCCTTCTTGGCCCAGGATTTTTATTTGGTTCTTTAGTTTCTAGTTTCTGACTTTCTGCAGTATCATCAAAATCTTCACTATCTCCTTGCTTAGATCTTGCCAAATGAGTTTCAATTATTCTGGTTCCTTAGATTTAGATTACCCAAGAGCTTCTATTTTGAGATAGTAATACCAAGATTACAAATGATATACCTAACCAATCATTAAATAATTATTATCAGTACACAGATCTATTTTTCTAAAAACATTTCTGGTAGGATTTGAACTCTAGATCTGCTACTTGAAGGTGACAACTTAACCATTACTCTAAGTCGCCACACCCTAAAATTGTCAATTTTGAT
Organism: Racocetra fulgida; assembly: GCA_910592135.1. NCBI lineage: Eukaryota > Fungi > Glomeromycota > Glomeromycetes > Diversisporales > Gigasporaceae > Racocetra > Racocetra fulgida. The sequence continues at coordinate 3,168 of CAJVPZ010001619.1, read as the reverse complement.
TGGTTAATTTATATAAATCTATAACCATTAAGAGATATATTTAGAAAATTACTATTTGTATCATAATTTTTATTATTTACATCATTGATTTGACTAGAATTAAATCCCAATCCTGGTTAAATTAATAATATAAATAGTAAAAATCATGATGTGAATAGCAGTACCTTATAAATATTGTTCAAAACAAAACAAAAGATTTATACTTCTATATACTTTAATAATTGTTGCAGATTAAAATAAAATCTGATCAAAATAAAACTGAGAACCTTTTATACCTACTCTTAGAGCCTATAAAATCTATATATACTCATTTATTAATAAACTTAATTCTAAATTCTACCATTAATACTAAAAAAAACTCTAAAAAATATTTCTCAAAAAATTTTAAATTTTCTTTAAAAAACAGAAAAATTTTGTTTTGATTAGATTTCATTTTAATCTGTGACAATAATTAAAATATGAATTTAATATATGGGTCTTTGTTTTGAAAATAATCTTATAGTACATAATACTATAAGGTCATTTTTAAAGCAAAGACCCCATATTTATAATAAAAAAATCAAAAAAGTAGTTTTAGTATTTTTTATCTATATTATTATATATTTATATTTATAAAGTATAATAACTTAATTGGTGATTCACTACTTAACTAAAGAGAGCTTATAGTATAATATGATGCAGTTTATATATAGAAATCAGGATTTTTAAAATGTGAACTACTTCTATTTAAAACTTTTTTCATATTAAGTTAACTATCTTTAGACTTCTAATTGAATAAACTTCTCTGTTAAAAGAAAAGTTTACATAGTCAGCAAAATATTTTTTGAAGATATCTCATAATCTACCATGCTGCTTTTGATAATTCAACTATTATTAAATTTATCTTAATAAGCTCTACAACTTCAATTAGAAGCCTAAAGATAGTTAACTTAATATAAAAAAGTTTTAGATAGAGCAGCTCATATTTTAAAATCTTAATTTCTATATATAAACTGTATTATATTACACTATGAGCTCTTTTTGATTGAGTAGCAAATCACCAATTAATAAAGTAGTGAAGTTGTCACATTTTAATACAGTCAAGTACAAATTCAATTCCTATAAAAGACAAATATTGAATTTAGAAAAACCAAATTTAGCAACTACTATTGTTGTACTAAATAATAGTTATATCAGAATTGAAAATTTCAGAACATTTGTATAATAAAGAAGTTATACAAAGGTATGCAAGCTGGTTTAATTAATGCAAATTCTTAAAAAGTCCTTAGAGTTGCAGAAAGCTACAGAGCTAATATAATGATAAAATTCTTACTTAGCAAGTTTTGAATAAAGAAATAATACAAGCTTTTAAAAATATTACTAAAATAGGCTATATTTAAGATTAATACAACTAAATAAGAATTGAATTTAGCAAAATATCTTATCAATTAGACTGTCAAAGTATTTATTAAAAGAAAAAATTAGCAAATACTAAGAAATCAAAGTTATTTAAGCTATTTGTATTAGTAGTTTAAAAAACTAACTAGAGGATACTGAAAATAAAAAGTATTAGGTAGGCTTAAAAGAAAGTACTAGGGTTTGAGTGAACTTTATAAAAGCAGAAGTAAGTTATATAGTGATAATCAAATTATAGTAGAATTAAAACATTAAAAAAACTATTAGAACAAAATAGTCAAAAAATACACTTAAATATAAGATGAAGTGTTAAGGAGCATCTACACCAATCAGACTATTGCAAATAGATTAGGACTGATCAATTTTGCTGAGAAGCCTTTAGAGATATCAATGCAAAACCTACTAGGCTGTGCCATTAGGTGAATATCTGTCTAGGCGCAGAGGAAAAGTGCAGAGAACTGAGCTATCTAGCTTGGTATTCTAATAAGATAAACAGATAAAATCACTAGTACTAACTAACACTAGTCAAAAACTATAAATTCGACCTAGTCGAATTACAATAATATTCAGTAACAAATTAGCCAAATTTTTTAAAATTCAGCAGCTTCAACATTAATTTATCAAAAATTTGATAGCTGAATTTTAATAAAATTCAACTATGCTAATTTCTTTAATAATTGACTTAAATTAGTCAAAATTCGACAACTAAATTATCAAATTAGATTATAACGATTTCTTCAATAATTTGATCTAATTTAGTCAAAAATTTGACAACTGAATTTTAATCAAATTCAACTATACTGATTTCTTCAATAATTTGATCTAAATTAATTAAAAATTTGATAGCTGAATTTTAATAAAATTTGATTATACCTATTTTTTCAATAATTCAATTTAAATTAGTCAAAAATTTAACAACTGAATTTTAATCAAATTCAACTATAATAATTTCTTCAATAATTTGACCTAATTTAGTCAAAAATTCGACAACTAAATTTTAATCAAATTCAACTATATCAATTTCTTCAATAATTTAACCTAAATTAGTCAAAAATTCAATAGCTGAATTTTAATAAAATTCAACTATACTGATTTCTTCAATAATTCAATCTAAATTAGTTTTTTTTTTTTTTTTTTTTTTGAATTTGCTGTATATATGATGAGATTAGTTACAGATTTGTATTAAGATGATATTAATTTTGAACTATCTATTATATTCTGTATAACCACCTAAATGTAGCAAATCACTTCTTAATTTTCTATTTGTAAACTAATTTAAGACTAGCTATCATTAGTTATAGAAGGAGAAAGAGAAAGCCCAAAATCTAAATTAGTTAAAAATTTAGAAATTAAATTAAATTGAATTTTAAAATTAAATTTTTGTTATATCATTTTTATATAAAAAATTAAACCATATTTGACTACATAATCAGCTTCATTATAAAATTCATGCTGTATTTTATTTTATAATAATATCAATTAAAACATATTATAATTATTGTTACATAAAAAATTAAACCATATTCAACTAAGTAATCAGCTTCATTATCAAATTTATGCTATATCTAATTAAAGTATATCATAATCAGAAACAATCGAACTATATTCAACTATATAATCAGCTTCATAATAAATTCATATTGTATTTAATTAAAGTGCATCATAATTATTTTTATATAAAAAATCAAACCATATTCGGCTACATAATCAGTTTCAAAAAAAAAAAAAAAAAAAAAACTAATTTAGATTTAATTATTGAAGAAATCAGTATAG
>CAJVPZ010001618.1:0-14053 GCA_910592135.1 Racocetra fulgida | reverse complement strand
TTGCAAAAGTCAATCACTGCACTGGGTAACCTTGTTACTTGGTTGTATTTTACTAAGAAGGCTACAACCCTGTAACAGTAATAAGAGATTTTAATAGCATAGTAAATCTGAATCTAAACCAAATACAGAATATAAAAAGGAAATATTTTAGAAAAGATCTGATTCTGCTCTGGCTACAGAGACAAGAATTTCAAGATGTTTTTCGAACTATGTATTCAAAAGTGAGAAAATATACATAGTTAAATAAAGAAACAAGTACAATAATTGATCAAATATAGATCTCAGATGAACTGTCCTATGGTTTATTTGATACAGAAATACAAGAAATAGATATATATACCAATAGTGACCATACATCAATGATAGCCAGAATTAATCTAGACCATTTAAATGCTTCCCAAAGCACAGCAGCATGTAGAAGAAAAGAAAATATAAGAATAGTTTTTCTTTACGAAAAGGCATCTAAAGAAAATTGGAAAGATTACAGAAAGCAAATAGATAGCTTGCTAAAAAAGAGCACAAAGGTTCAAAATCTCCTAAACACCAAGTCGTTACAAGAAAAAGAATTATTAAATTTGGATGAACTTTGAAAGAATATAAGCAATAGTATTCTGACAGCAGCAAGATGCAACCTCCCAAAAAAAAAGATCTGCAACACGGCACAGAACAGAAAGAAAAAAGCCAAAGAGTTTAGATTATCATACACCCTAATGCAACTTGAAAGATGGATTAGTATAGGACATAAGAGTATTAAACTAGGCTTTATATATGATTACATTGCAGATTTGATATTAGAGCTAGAGTTTACAAATCAGTAACACAAGACTAATATCAACACAGCTTTAATTTGTTGGTTATATAAACTAATTGACAACTTAAAAGAAGAAAATATCAAAAAAAGGTACCAAATAATTAATAAAAAACAAGGCAAGATGCTTGCAAGTTTTTTAGAAAAACTATTCAGAAAGATTCAGATAGACAGACTTCTAGAAGAAAAGAATAATTAGAGAGAACTAATCACTGATCCAGAAGAAGTTCTTAAAAAAACAAGAGAGCATTATCAAAAACAATTTAGATCCTAGTCTTTTGACCAAAAGCTATAGAAAAGGAATTAGAAAGAAATCTATAAGCCAAAAGAAGAGATTCAAGAAGGGTGGTATAAGAATCTTAATCAAGATATCTCAGAAGATGAGTGGAAAGACATGATTAGAGACTTAAAGAAAAATACTAGTTCTGGAGTTACAAGTATTATCTATATATTAATTAAAGCAGCAAGTATATAAGCACATAAAATTTTTCAAACATTTGCAGAGTGTTGCATCCAGACAGACAATATTTTACTAAAATGCAAAGTCTTGCAAATATATCTAATTCCAAAAGATAAAGACTGGCACTACAACTTAAACAATGTTAGGCCTATAGTGCTTTTAGAAATATTTAGAAAGTATGTAACTAAAATAGTAGCTAAAAGACTATCACAAGTCCTAGTTGAAAATAATATCTTGAAAGATCCAAATTTTGCAAAACTGTCTGGAAACTCAACAGAAGAGCTAGTGCAGATTTTAAATGCAATAATGGAAGATGCAGTGGATCATAAAAAAGAACTGTGACTAGTATTTCAAGATATGAAAAAAGCTTTTGATTTAGTATCATTAAAATTATTAGAGCTAGCAATGAAAAGACTTAAAATTCCACAAATAATGATTAGGTCTATTATAAACCTCTTTGTAAATAGGTAGTCAAAAATTATTACAGAGCTAGGTACAACACAATGCTTCAAAATAAATGATGGAATTGAGCAAAGAGAGGTAATCTCGTCCCTTATTTGGAGAATTTTTATGACCTATTACTTATGAGAGTTAATGAAGACTCCAAATTAGAATATACTGTAACTCAACAAATTCTTTTTAACTACAGCCTAAACTAGACAATACATAAAGAATGAACACAAGCAGTTATTGTCTATACTAATAACACAATGTGGATTGCAGAAAGCAAAGACCAAATGGAGAAAATAATCCAAATTGCTGAAGAGTTCTTCAAGTTTAATGATATACAGATCAATGAAAAAAAATTCAAACTAATTGTCATCAATTCTAGAGAAAGAAGAGAAGATAAAAAAATTTTTTTCAGTACCAAATGGCTGGTAGAGGAAGGAAGAAACAAGATCACAAGATTTTTAGAAGTTTGGCTTAACAACAAGTTAGACGAGGCACTAGTTAAAGCAAGAGCAAAGGAGATTATACACTCATTGGTCCGAATACTAAATCAAAAAAAATTAACAATTGCACAGGCATCTTACATAAACAATATATGCATAGTTTCAAAACGTGCTACATGCTGCAAGTCTCCAGGTTCACAAAAAAGATGATTGATGATCTACAGGCATCAATATTAGTTTTAATAAAACATAGAATGGAGCTGGCAAGAACTATAAGCAATAGTACAATTTTGCATAGAAGCATTGGAAGCTGCAACTCACTATGGAATCGACTTCTAACAAAGCAAGTTTTTAGCCTACACTTATGACTAAATATAGCAGGTTCTGAAGAAATACTAACTTCACTAAGACTAAGTCAAGATATTCAACTGCTAAGCACAACTGAAAATACCTAATTCGAAGGTCTGTCTAAGACCTGTCTACGTCTCTAGAAAAACAACTTAGCTTGCTTAACAATGTTAAAGGCCAGAGAGCTAAAAGTCACATTTAAGTTCAACAATGCAGAATTAGAAACAGAGAGTCTAAAATTCAGACTAGCAAATATCCTAGGGAAGAATTTTACTTCACTAGTGGCAACGATGCTCAGAAAACTCAATATAATTTCGCTCAAACAACTACTAACACAGTTAGGAGATCATATAATAATATGGCAGCAACTGAAGATGCTAAAAAATAGGTCAAGCAGAAAAAAAAGTGCAAAATGATTTTGCTCAATTGAAGAAATAATAATTGAAGATAAAGAAAGCAGATTGGTTAGATCAGAGTATAGACTAGATGCTTCAGTGTTTGGGCACTACAGATTACACTAGACTTATTAGAGGTGAATAGAAGGAAAAAAGAGTAGATATTGGTCAAAGCTAAAGAAGCAAAAGAAAACTATTACCTAGAAATTAGATAAACTCTCAACAAACCGGGAAAAAGAATCCTTATGGAACACTAGAAAGTAAATGAAGAGCTAATTACAAGAAGTATAAGACTTGAAAGATGTGAAGATTGTAAACTAGATCAAGAAAAAGAAGAAAACTTCTTCAGAAGCTAAATAAGCAAAGAGAAAATTCGAGGCTCAATAACCAAAATCATAGACAAACAAAAAGGGAAGGCCCTTAAAGTTCATTACAAAATGCTGTTCTCTCCAGTATTATGTGATAAGCTAAAGATTCTTATAAATGAGAAAGTAATGCAGAACATCCAGATCTATGACTTGGATATAAAAATTATTAGAAACTAACAAATCAGCCTAGCTTTACAGAATTATCTAATAGAGAAGAACCAAAAACTTCAATGCAGCTTCTTGTCTCAGTTTACTTTCTATACTGATAGCTTCTTAAGAAGAAATGAAAAAATAACCCAAGCAGAAGCAGATAAAATGGAAACAAGCTGGGTACTAATAGATGAAAAAAAGGAAAAAGTCATTAATAAAAGATACCTCAGAGCAAAAAACTAGCCATCCTTAACTAAAGCAGAGCTACTGAGAATATGGTATATGCTTTTAGTTATACTAAAAGAAAGAAAATAAAAATCTATACAGATAGTGCAGCAGCTTTAGCTAGATTGGAAAGTAAAAATTAGAATAAGCCGGCTAGACAAAAGCTAAGAGTAGAGAATTATAACTTAGTAAAATGTATTATAGATATAGCAAAAATGAAGAAATTATAGTTAAAATTAAAAAAATAAAAGGATATAGTAGAAATAGGTAGAACAATATGGTGGATAAACTGGCAAAGATGAGATCTAGAATAGTAGATAGAGAAAGAATTATAGATAAACCACTACAAGAATTAAATGTCTCTTTGTACTGAGAAGAAACAATAATAGAAGCTTCTACAAAAGAATTTTTACAACTAAAACTTAAGCTCAAAACAGAGATAGAATAGAAATCTACATCAGCAATTACAAAAATAGAGCTCAATAACAATGGACAATTCCAATATTGGTCTATTTTATAGAAAAAGATTATAAATCAAAATGGAGTTAGATGTACAAGCGCAAGAAAGAATAAGCGTTTGGGAGTGCTAGTTAAATATTTACATTAGAAACTTCCAGTTTTTAAAATCTTGACAATTAGAAGACCAGATCTATATAACAGCCCAATATATAAATTTTGTACAAGAGGAGAAAAAGAAAATCAAAAACATTTAACTTCATATAAGAAATACGAAACCAAGTGGATAGAAGCAAAGCAGCTAGCATCAAACTTGGCTTTGGATAGCTTTCTCAGAAGAATTCTGCACTTGTCTTAATAAGGCTCAACTTAAAAGCTATCTTTAAAGTTCTATGAAAGAAAAAAAGAATAAAACAAGAGCTGATATTCTTAAAAGACTGATTAAAGATAAAATCGCAAATAAAATTCTCGAATTAGTGGGAACTCTAAAAGAAGCCAGAAGCTACCTCAATATGGCGATCAACTCAGCCTGGAATTATTTTTACGAAAACATCTGGAAACAAAGATGTATATTCCTTAATGACTAAGAAAAGAAAAATGGAATAAACTCGAAAGAGAAGAAGAAAAAGAGTTTAAAAGGTGGAAAAACAACTACTAGCAGAAAGAAGTCAAGCATGAATTGTGGAGAATATAGTTAGAGCCAAGAGCAAACCAAGGGTAAAGTTAAAAAGAAAGAAAAAATCAGTAAAGAGGAGGAAGCTGACAGAAAAGGAAGTACTTGGTTTGCTGCGTTTAAAGGCTTTATTGTAAATAGTGTAAAGCCATTTTGGTATGGCTTCAATGGCTAGCTTGGTGCAGCCTTCCGGTACAGGCAGTAGCCTTAACCGGTGAAGCAGTAGCCTTAACCGGTAAGGCAGACCGTCCTTAGACACCCATAGAGGTAGCTGGGAAATGTCGGATCTATAACTTAGATAGTTAAATATATGTATATATATGCTTTAATCTAATAAAGATACTGGCGAGGCTGCTGATATGGAAAAAAAATTTTACAGTATCTTAGCAGATTATATTTAACTATAGCTTAAATCAAGCAACAGAAAGAAAATAGAAGCAGGTAGTAGTTGCTTATACTGATAATACAACTTAGATTACAGAAAACAAAAAACAAATAAAAGAGATAATTTAAATTGCTGAAGAGTTTTTTAAACTAAATGATATTTAAATAAGTAAAAAGAAGTCTAAATTAATTATAGTTAATTCAAAAGAGAAGAAAGAAAACAGAAAGATTTACTTCAGCAATGAATAGTTAGTAGAAGAAAGAAGAAATAAGATTACAAGGTTTTTAAAAATATGACTTAATAACAATTTAGATAAAGTCTTTGTTAAGACAAAAGCAAAGAAAATTGTATATTTAACAGTATAGATATTAAATCTAAAGAAATTTACAATAGTACAAACAGCATATATCAATAATATATATATAGTTTTTTTTTTTTTTTGAATATTAATAGATATATATAGTTTTTAAATTATACTACATATTACAAGTATTAAGATTTATTAAAAAAATAATAAATAATCTTCAAATGTCAATACTAATGCTAACGAAGTAAAAAATAGAGTTAGCAAAAACTACAAACAATAGTATAATCTTTCATAAAAGTATTAAAAGTTGTAATGTATTATGGAATTGACTGCTAACTAAGCAAGTCTTTGGACTATACTTGCAATTGAACTTAACAAGATCTAAAGAGATTCTTTTTTTTTTTTTTTTTTTTTTTTGAATTTGCTGCATACATGATAAGATTAGTTACAGATTTATATCAAGATAATATTAATTTAAACTATTTATTGTATTTTGTATAACCATCTGAGTGTAGCAAATCACCTCTTAATTTTCTATTTGCAAACTAATTTAAAACTAGCTACTATTAGTTATAAAGGGGAAAAGAGGGGTTCAAGAAGAGATTCTAATATTGCTAAGAATAAATTAAAGAATACAACTATTGGGAGCAGCTAAAAATATGTGATTTAAAAGATTAACAGATACTTGTACTCATCTTTGGAAATATAACTTGGCTTGTCTAACAACATTGAAGGCCAAGAAATTAAATATTGTATTTAAAGGGTTTGGATCCTATAGCTTAGTTGTTAAGCTCCTGTTCCCCTATAGAGAAGGTCAACAGTTCAAGTATAGCTAGAGGTAAATACTTTGTAACCAAAAATTGGAGCCTATAATTAGATGCGAAGCCCTGTAGCGAAGTCTATATGAAGATATATATTTAAATCAAAGAATTCTTGTAAGGAAACTAGTATAGCAAAGAGCAGCACTACTATAGTGAGAAATGTAGAGAATGCTATCAATATTTGTAGTAAAGGATTGGCCTTACCAATTATGAAATCACCTCTGGTGCAAAAACCTAAAACCAATATAAATGTGGGATCTATCTCCATTATGGTAGAGTTTGCTTCAAGGGTAAATTAGCCCTAAGCCTGAATGAAACAAGTTTGGTATTACAGAATAATATTGAAAATCAGAGACTTTAAATAGAGAATTCACAAGTAGGTTCCAGGTATGGCAATTAATAGGTAACCTGTAGGCAGTGCCTTTAAATAAACAATGACTAAAATTGTACGTGTGGCTAATTGTAGCCTCATTGATATATGAAATGTAATACTCTTCTAGTAATAGGTTGTTAATACTTAATAAAAACTATGAGGGCAAAGAAGCCGCTCTATAAATATATAAAAAAAAAAATATTGTATTTAAATTTTGAAATACAAAGCTTACAAATAAAAGCAAAAAATACAAAATAACAAATATTCTTAGAAAAAAGTTTATACCAAAAGTAATAACAATGCTTAGAAAGCTTAATATTATATATCTCGAACAACTTTTAATACAGTCAGAAGACCAGATAATAACCTGATAGCAACTCAAAACACTTAGACATCTTTTATGTAAAGGTAAAAGTATAAAATGGTTTTGTATAATAGAAGAAACAGTAATTGATAATAAAGAAAACAGAACTATAAAGGCAGAGTATAAATTAAAAAGTTTTTAGTTATTAGATATTTCAAATTTCTCAAATCTATTAGAAGCAGATAAAAGAAATAAAGAATAAGTTTTAGTGAAAGCATTAGAAATAGCAAAAATAAAGCTTTATTAGTTAAAAGAATTATAGACAAATCAAGAAAGAGATTTTTTATAGAATATTGGAAATCAAACATAAACACAAATATAATAAGCACAATAATAGAAAGATGTGAAGACTGTAAGCTCGATCAAGAAAAAAAGAAAACTTTTGTAAAAGTTATATAAATAAAGAGAAAATTCAAGACTTTATAATAAGATTCATTAATAAATAAAAATGAAAAGTCCTAAAGATTAACTAAAAAATAATAAAGTTAATGCAAATTTCTTTTAAGTTGAAGATTTGAAAAGGTAAGAAGGTTATTTAAAAAATTAAAATCTATGACTTGAATATAGAAATCATTAAGAAACAACAGATTAGCAAAAGATATAGAATTTTTTAATAAAGAAGAATAGAAAATTATAAGAATGCTCCCTAACACAGTTTAACTTTTATACTGATAGATCTTTAAGAAATGATGAAAGACAATCTTATTTAAATTTAGACAGAATAGAAACAAGTTGGGTATTAGTAAATGAAGAAGAAAGTAAAGTACTAACAAAGAATATTTTGAAGCAAGAAATTAGTCATCCTTAATGAAAGCAAAGTTGCTAGAAATTTGGTGCATATTGTTTATCATACTTGATAAAAAAAAGATCAAGATTTACACAAATAGCACAGTGGCAATAACTAAGATATAAAGAAGAAACAGACTAGACAGGCAAGGCAATAGCTTAAAAAAAGGAATTATAATCTGGTAAAATATATTTTAGACATAGTAGAAATAAAAAATATAACTAGAATTAGAAAAAGTAAAAGGTCATAGTAAAAATAGATAGAATAATCTTTACAGAAACTTGTAAAAAATTAATATTAGGTTTATATCTAGCAAATAATGTTTTTAAGATATAATTAAAATTTTTTTAAAGAGGGTGTGGTGACTTAGTGAAGTGGTTAAGTTGTTACCCCCCAAGTGGCATGTCTAGGGTTCGAATCCCACCGACGACGAAAAAATTCGAATTCTACTTGTGTTACAGCTACGATCTTCCCGGTTAGGGCTATGCTGCATAGTGCCTATCAAAGTTGGGGCTCAGTCCTATAACCCAGTATCCACCAACCTAAAAAGTAGGAGGATCCACATGGCATTTGTATAACACTAAGTTATACGAAGAAATGCAAGCCGATTAAGTACGGTGCAAACCCAAGATAAATCCTGTGGCCATATAAATTCTGGGAACTTAGACAAGATGGACGCCCGTTTGGCAAGACTCGAGTGGAGAGGTAGCACATCCTTAAGTGTATGAGTGAACTCCATAAGGGCAGGGTAATTTAAAAGCAGTGTAACCTGTCTGTAAAGGTATAAAATTTATCCGATAAAGAATTCTTCTGTGGTTTCTTAATTGAAATCTGAAGAAAACTAGGTCACCTGTTAAGAAGTGGGTGTAATAGAGGGCACTAGTTGGGAGATCTCCTTTCCCATTCCTATAATTAGTTGTACCTTAGACTAGTTCTTTAATAGGAAATTAGGAGTGATTTGCTACACGAAAGTGATTATATAAGATATAAACAGATAGTTAGATTAATATATCATCGTGATAGAAAAATTGTAACTAATCTTATCATGTATACGGCAAAATCATAAATAAAAAAAAAAAAAAAAAAAAAAATTTTTTAAAAAAATTAGGTTATTATAGGTTTAACTAGTAGTTATTATATTATAATAATATTTTTTTAAAAAAATATTATTATAATATTATAAATACTATTTATTCTCTAGGACAGTAGGAATAATAAAATATTTTCCTAGTAGTATATATGTAGCACTTTGTGCTCTATATATACACTGCTTAAGAAATATTTTAATTATTTCCTTAGCATAATAGAATAAATAAGTTATTTCTTGTTTTATTATAATCATATGATAGAAATTTACATTTTATTAATTACAACTTTTATTGCAAATTTTTGTCTTTTTTTTATTTATTATTTTCCCATAAGGTAATAACAAATAAAGCCTGGGATGATAACAATAAGAAAAAAAAAAGAAAAAAAATTGTGATAATAATTGTGATTAATAACACAAAAATTTTCATCATGCGATTATAATGAGATAGAGAATAACTACTAGTTAAATCTATAATAAATTAATTTTTTTAAAAAAAATTTAATTATATCTTAAGAATATTATTTACTAATTATAAACACAATATCAATTTTTACAAGTTTCTATAAAGATAAAGCAGATAAATTAGCTAAATTAAAATCTAAAATAAAAAACAAAGATAAAATTATAAAAAAAACTTTTTAGAAATTAAACATCACTTTATACTGAAAAAGATAGTAGTAGAAGATCTTATAAGAGAGTTCTTGCAGATAAATCTTAACCTTAAGACAAGAATAAAATGAAAGTCTTCTTTGGTAATAAGAAAGTTAGAATCCAAAGATGATATATAAATCTGATATTAGCATATTTATAGAAAAAAATCAGAAATCAAAATAATATATAATGTATAAGCTTAAGAAAAAACAAGTAACTAGGTGTTCTAGTTAAGTGCTTATATGAAAAACCACTAGTACTAAAAATATTATTAGCCAGAAAACTACAATTGTATGATAACTCAACATATGTAATATATAAAAAGGATGAAGAAGAGAATAAAAAATACTTGACTATATATAAGAAATATAAAATAAAATAAAAAAAAGCAGAACAGTTAGCCTCAAATTTGGCTTAGGCAGTTTTATACTATTTGATAATAAATTTGTACAAATTAACTACTAATTTAATACAAATGAATATTCAGTTTTATACAAGAAAATAATAATAATTTGTAATCTACATTACGAAATTAAAAAAAGATATTAAATCTAGATGATTAACCCAGAGTTAATCATTAAAAAAAACAATGAAAATTGGAGGCTTTATTGAATATTGCAATGTTTAATATATTGGAATACAATGTATAACATGTTATTTAATTAAGTTGTTAAACATCTAGTTGTATATTGTAATAATTATTCTTAAAGATATGATATTTATTTTTTAAAATTAAACAACGAGTTGATTATTGATTTTAAAATTTCATGATGTAATTTGAATAATTTTTATATTATTGAATCCTCTCAATGAGATAATTTAAATAGTATCAAAATTATTCAAATTAGATTACAAGCTATCATTATTTTCTTGTACAAAATTGAATATTCATCTATACTAAATTGGTTATTCTTTTGTGCAAATTCACTATCAAATAATGTATTAAAAGAAATTTGTGATCACTTTAATAAAATAATTTAAAAGAACTTTATAAAATTTATTAGAAGAAGAACAAAATAAAACCAAAATTAATATATTCAAAAAATTAATTAAAGAAAAGGTTACAAAGAAAATTTTCAAAGTAGTAAAAGTTTAAAAGAATTCAGAAGCTACTTAGATATTATGATAAACTTAGCTTAGAACTACTTTTATAAAACATTTAAAAATTAAAATGTATATATATAAACAATTAGAAAAAAAAAAGAAATAAACTCAAAGAAAAAAAAAAAAAGGCACAATACAAAGAAACCAAATTCTAGTAGTAAAAAGAAAGATTTAATTCTAGTAAAAGGAAGTAGCTAAGATCAAACCAAGAGGAAAATTAAAAGAAAGAAAATAACAATATAAAAAGGAAGAAGTAAGAAAAAAAGAAAATACTTGGTTTAATGTAATTAAAAACTTTATTAAAAATAAAATAAAGTTATTTTGGTATAATTTCACTAGTTAACTTGGTATAGCTCTTTAGTGCAAGCAAAATTCTTTAATCAGTATAGCAGACTGTCTCTAAACTAGTGATTAGACCCGTCAAAAAAATCATCACCCAGGTAGACCCACGAGCTACCCAAGTAGAACCTGGATAGGTTAAAAAAAGCAACCAACAGGTGAACCTGGGTAGAACCTGTCTGATTAGCTAGAAGATCAGAATATTACACTGATAATTTTTATATATTAGAACAGCTGTCAACTTTTAAACCTATTGTACACTATGAAACGAATTGTAGAAAGTTGCGACTAAAAGAACCTTAAAGTATATATTTTGTTTTATATAAACTGTAAAAGTAATTTGGTAAACTACAAAGTAATTCGGAAGTTAGATGAGAGGTATGTTTAATGTTTGTGTTTAGCCTATAGATACAATAAATCAATTAACTTAGCAATTATACTCCTTTTATTTGTGAACCTTATTCTTCGTAATCCCAACTAATAAAGAAACTTGTCAATAATATAGGTTAATAAAATGAAGTTGTGGGTTATAATTTTTATAGATTTTGTGAGAGAGTTAAAGGAATTAAAGCAAAGTAGCAGTATTACAACCATATAATGATTATTAAATATATCAAAGACTAGTCTGATATTTGAGAAGTATTAAAAGTTGGTTATACTTTTTTATTTATTAGTTATTAGCATTCTAGAATAGATTTAAATATTTATTTTTTTGTATTAATTGTTTTTGTTTAATTCGTATCCTTTTTTAATAAAATTTTGGTTTGTCAGAATTTTCCTGCAACTGTCAGTATTAATTTAATCACAGCTATAATTATTTTTGTATATATTAGTTTTTTTATTCATGACGATTTAGTTAATTTTATATATCGAATATAATATATATTCTTGTCTTTTTGCTTTGAATCTTTGACTTATTCAATTTTTTGAATAAAATAATTTGATCTCGAGATATACGGTATGTAAATTATAAAATTTCTATTTTATTAAAGCTACAGATATTATTAAAGGTAATGCTATGTAAATTACTTAATATTTAGATAAAAAATTATATTTATGACCAAATATTTAAATAATAACTATTTCATTTTACAAATTATAATTTGCTTATCATTTCAGGTGATAAGAAAACTCTTTTACATGTAATTTTAGAGCTGGAATCCTTTGAATATCTATCACGGTTATTTGGAGAAAATTCATAGATTTTAGTTATTCGCAAATAGTAATGAATGAATATACACACTTTATATAGATATTCAAGGAATTCGCAAATATTCATAGAGAAGTTGCAGATATTCAAGGAATTCGCAGATATTCATAGAGAATATGCAGATATTCAGAGAATTTATAGATATTCATAAAATCTCATATGATTACATTTTTCATATTTATCAAATATTCATACAAAATATTCACACAGATATTTATACAGATATTCATACAAAAATATTTACACAGAATGCAGATATTTGTACAGATATTTATATAGATTATTTGCACAGAATATCTTTAAATAATTCTCAATTGTAAGGTGTGGCGACTTAGTGAAGTGGTCAAGTTGCCGCATTCCCAAGTGGCAGGACAAGAGTTCGAATCCCACTGGCAATGAAATTCGAATTTTACAGAATGTGTTACAGCAGACTGTGTGTAAACTGATGGATCATTAGATCTGTAAACTTGGTTGTACCAGAGGTTATTGGGAAGCTGTGGAACTATAGTGTGATGCATGAGTTACATGAAATCTGAGTGAAACAGCTGTGTAAATCCAGGTATTGGGGCACACAGAAGCCTATTTGGCAAGTCCCGAGTAGAAAGGTAGGACAGATCTTCGACGGTACTACGTAAAAGGCTATCTAAGGGATCCGGACACCGATTTCAGTAATTTGGACGAGGACCGGTGTTTCGCAAGACACAATACCAACCAGGCTGCCGGCCGAGTAACTGGAGGAAAAGGACCCAACCATGGGGACTAGAGGCAGGTCACAGCCCTTCCGGGCTATCTGAATTGGGAATTCAGGTTGCTGACGGAACTTAGGTACTAGTGATAGTCTGTAAAGTGTATGCTGGGGTTTGTATGAACTTTGCAAGAGCAAGGAGTAGGTAACGATAGCAGAGAAATACTGCAAGTACTTGGTCTTGGCCTAGGTACAAGTTACCAAAAAACCTAGGTGATATATGTTTGTGGGACATGGACCACTCTAGTAGGTTTAACACGAGTCCTAAGGAGCCTTAGCGGCAGTTTCTCTTTGGAGAGAATATCTGACGGCGCTAAGTTGATCAGAGGGTTTAATTGGGTAACTCAAGTAATAGTAGATTATAGGTACAACATCTAGTGTAGTACTTAGTAATAGGGAACTACTTAATTAGACGCTCAAAAGGCGCAGATATGACTAGTTTGTACCCTCGTTAATGTAACAAAGTTAGGGGTGGTCCTGTGGCTGTCCTGACATTCGCAACCAAAGTTAATAAATGTGCCAGAACCTCAAGTGGTCACCTTAACATTAAAAAAAAAAAACTCTACCTAACTCTAACCCTAACCAAACAAAAAAATCCTGGTTTATTTTAGTTGTTATAAAACATATATTTTATATAGATGTGATATATAAACATATCACAGCATGCGACACATATATTTATTTAAAATTAAATATAAATTTAATAAATTTAATATTTATTACAATATATTTATAGTAAATTTAAAACTTTTTCTGCTTATTATCTGTACACAAAATTTCGTCACAATAATTTCCACATTTTTCTCAATTTACAAAAAATTTTTTTAAGTTAACAAACTCTTGACTCTTAATAATATTTGTTCAGCTTCTGTTTTTATATATATTTGTAAAGTTTCAAGTCTGTATCTCTCATCGTTCTTGAGATATTTGATTTACAAGAAAGATGGACAAAACTCTTTTCTCCCCCAAAGTTTTGCCCCTTCTGGCAAACTGGGCTTAATAATATACTGATACCTCATAATTAAATTTGTAGAGCTCATCTCTGGCTTCAAAACAAGCTATAGCACATCAAATTTGACCTAAAATTGATCATTTTAGAAT
>CAJVPZ010001617.1:0-14054 GCA_910592135.1 Racocetra fulgida | reverse complement strand
TATATAATAATTTATTATATTTGCTGAAAATATCGCTTGAAAAATACATTTTCTATAATCGAAGCAAATCGAAGCAATCGAAGCAATTCGCAGTAAATCACATAATTTTGCGATTTGCTTCGATCACAGCAAATCACAGAATTTACACGTCCCTGCTGCGACACTTAATTATTAAAACTTGGGACTTAGTTGGAACATTTTAGGACATTGGGACGTTGGGACGTTGGGACATAGCAAAAAAGCTTGGGGCAGTAAAAAATGTACAACTGCTCCAGAGTAAAATAATGATAATCCTTTTTTTCGCATTTCTGTTATTTTTTCATGAGATTTAAACATGAACGGTATGACCAATAATATCTACCCATCAAAAATCCATCCACATGATTATTGGCCAATAACAGATCACAATTTAGTGTAACGTAACACGATCAGAAAATTCAAAACAAACATCGCTTTTGTCCTTATTTCTCAAAAGATTGTATACTGTTATTTTTTTCATGAAGAACTGGCGATTTATACATGAATGGTATGTTAAGAAGAATATGAAATATTTGTGACCCCTGCGCTCTGTTGCTTAGATCAATACTTGGAGGATACCCCCTTTGTCGTGGTTTTACTACCTCTCTGTGGCCTACTCCTCAATATTTGGAGGATACCCACTTTGTATAGTTGGTGGTAGAATTAATTTGACAAATTATTACGGCAACGGCATGTGCCGTATTATTTGCCGTAATTCTGTAGTGCCGTAATGCCGCAATGCCGTAATGCCATAATGCCGCAATGCCGCAATGCCGTAATGCCGTAATGCCGTATTGCCGTAATGCCGTAATGTTGTAATGTCATAGTGTCGAAATACTGTAACGCAGTAAACATATCGGCGAACTTTCGAAATTTGGTTTGTAAAATGCATCCTCAATTTCAGTGACTAAAAATATACGATTTCTATTTAGTGTAAGTTTTATTACATTTTTATTACGTTTATATATAATATAAGGGATAAATTTTGGATCATTATGGTTAAATTATTTTTATATACTCATTTAATCCCAATTCCACGAATCTGCCAATATGAACTTTTAAAGTACTTTCAACCATGAAATAAATTTACTAATTAGATTAAATACCTTTCAGCCATGGATCTCTATCATTTTCCCGACAAGAATTAACCGGAACTAACACCAACCCTTATCTAATGCAGGCTAACTTGTCAGAATTTTGATATTGTCAGGAAAGTGGTTGTTCGGAAAATGATAAGATCCCTTTTGACCATTATGTATTCGATGTTTGTAAAGTTATACATTACCCTCAGAAAATATATCACAGTTACACAAAAAAACAACATAAATTTTTTAAACATGTAAATTTATTGCTTAGCAATTAATAATCAATACAATTCAGCAATATATCATTACAATATATATGTTGAAGATAATGCATCAGTATTCGCAACCATAACCTCCATTAGAAATAACTTCAGCAGTATGATTTGGAATACTGTTGATTAAATTCATGAAATCGATGCATCTAGCCTTTCCTATTCCTCAAAAAGCGTTGTCTTCAATTTTTCATATGTTCTTGGGGGTAGTCTACGTTGCTGTATTATACGTATCTTTTAGCATATTTCATATGTGATTTTTTGTGTAACCGTGATATACTTTCTGAGAGTACTGTACATACGCATGTTCGTAGAGCACTCGCACCATATCATATTGGGGTGTCACATCGAATCAAATCTATGCCAGTTACTTTGATAATTTTCTATGATCAAATTGTTACCAGTAAAATTAAAGTAATTAATCGAATAAATTTTACTTTATTTAATTATAAAGAAAAGCACAAATTTCTAAAGAATTCACACAAATATTGCACTTATTTTTCTGATTTCTGCTGACTGAAAATTATTTATTTGAACCATTTCGAAGTAACTATGTTTCATTTTTCGCTAATGTCCTAATTAATTTTCGAGTTATACATTTAATATAATTTTTTTGGTCTTAATTAATGAACTTTCAAATATTCTATATAGGTATGCTCAAAGCCTGAAACGTAGCTTTATTCTTTGACTTTATATAAGCAAATGGTGAAAATTTCAAGTTAATTTCACGTCTTGGCGATAAGTTGAATCATTTTAAAGATCGGGTTTAAAGCAATAGTCCTATCATATAATGATAAATTGAAAATTCAAAACCATTTGATTTCATTTGTGTAACGCAAAAATCTGCAATATGATAACTTTTATAGTTAACTGACATAGTTTTAATTAAATAGTAGATGTGGCACTCCAATATCATATTATAGTGCAATAGTACTGTGTTATATTTCACATTATTATAATATTTATTATGATTACGCATTACGGCATTACTACGGCAATACGGCAATACGGCATTACGGCATTACGGCATTGCGGCATTACGGCACTACAGAATTACGGCAATCAGGTACTGTGCCGTAATTAATTCTACCAACTGGTAAAATGCCGTAATGCCGTAATGCCGTAATTCAGTAATTCTACCACCAACTATACCCCTTTGTCGTGGTTTTACTACCTCTCTGTGGCCTACTCCTCAATATTTGGAGGATACCCCCTTTGTCGTGGTTTTACTACCTCTCTGTGGCCTACTCCTTGGGTATTAATTTAGTTATTGGACATGTGTTTTATATGCTCGTGTGTGCTTAGTTATTTAGTGACTCTGCTCTGATGCTTTGGTAAAGGAAGTGCGAGATACCCCCTTTGTCGTGATTTTGTCACCTCTCTGCGGCCTACTCTTGACTTTTCTTTATCAAGAAGCGCATGTCGAACCAGCACTTACTTTGTGTTCTGCTTCATACTGCTTATTGATTTTTTTTTTCATTAGAAACGATCTTTGAATATTATATTTCGAAGTATTTAAACTCAACTAACTATGAATAATGAAGCCTTCTTGGGTTGCTACAGTATTTGGATGCACTTTTTTCTCAGGTAGGGTATGGCATATGAATTTGAATGTATTTATTTAATAGATGAAAATTTAGCTAGCAATTAATGTTAGGCGCGCATCCAATTATTTTTATTTGCCTTTTATTGAATGCAACTCCACAGAAACAATACACCTCAGATATTGAATTAGGAGTGGTAGCGGACAAATCGGTTACTTCGTCTTACTTGTAATAAACGTGAATCTACTAAGCATAAGTGTTAAATATTTTTATTAAGAATATGAGCATAAGTCAAACAGGATTCACATCAACTGCTGCTTCGAAAACGCAACGGAATCAAGATAATGATGATAATGACGTTGAAGTTGTGGGAGAAATGATAAATCCTGGGTAAGGATCAAATTAGTATTGTTACAATATAATATATAACAGGGCTTATTTTTATTTTTATTTTTTTTAAGTTTGATTGAGTGGGAGTTTGAGCACCCAATTCCCGATTGGTTGAATAAGGTAATTTGTAAGAGAATTTTACAGATTTTCCAAATATAGAGATACGTTATAAAGACACGTTATAGAGAAACGTTATAAAGACACGTTATAGAGAAACGTTATAGAGGTACGTTATATGTTACAGAGATACGTTATAGAGATACTTATAGGATATGTTATAAAATATAACTGATCGAATATATGATTAATAGACAATCTAGAATCTCAGAAATTTTCCTCGACTATCACCACAAAAAACATGAAGTCACACTTTTTTGCAAACCGCAATAATAAAATCTTGCGGTATAGCTCTTAAAAAATTTGCAATTTTTTATGATTTATTATATAAAAACTGATTTCCAAAGATCTTTCTTTCGTTGGTTTCCCTTTTTTTGCAGCGCTCATAAAAAATAACAAATCTTATAATGATTTTGTGATTCTGTAATTAAATTTTTGATGAGTTTGGGTTGTTAGAATTATTTTATTGGCTAATTATTTTGGTAATTAAATTATCTCAAACAAATAAAATTTTGGCAATTTTAAGTGGTTGTCCAATATGTCACGTGAGTTGATATTACTGTCTAAATGGTTGCCGCTCAATTCCCCGAAAGCTATTTACCCGCCAACTCATTTCCCAGACACCGTAATGCCGACATGCTATTTCATTTACAGCACATTTTTTCGATAAGACTATATTTGAAATTACATATTTCTGATAATCATTTCCTTGGCTCGATTTAGCTTTAGGGCTGGTTGATTTAGAGTTAGCGTCGGTTAGAATTATATGTCGGGGAAATGTCTTGTCTAAGAAAAGGATTGTTGAAAACATGTAATGTCAAATATATGCTTATCGAAAAAAATGCGCTGTAAATGAAATAGCGTGTCGGCATTACAGTGTCGAAAAATGAATTGGCGGGTAAATAACTTTCTGGGTAACCTGTCTAAATGCATATCCTGTCTATTGTCTATATGCATAAAAAAAGTCTCTGATGACAGATAGTATGCAATTAGACAGTATTGACTTAATAATAGTGAGTTTCAATGCTGGTTTTAGTCGGTGCTCAAGTAGAGATGATTTTGGTGATTATGCTAAGAGGGTTAATGATCTTGGCGGTTATCCTATTGTAGTACGAACATAAATTAGACTTTCGCGCTCGCTACCATAATCGTAATCGCAATCTTAACATAAAATTTTTTTTGCATTATAGTAACACTAATAGGTCGCACTAAGTATAAATTTCGATTCTCATTCGAAAATACGAATTAAATATTTATATAACACAATCTTATGACCATTTGCAACCTTTTTTAAACCTACATGAGGTTTTCTTTTAAGAAAATAACTTATTATCTGGACTCATTCTCAGTATTATTATTTCTTTGAGGGTGGTTCTTTTTCGATTCTCAGAATACTTTATGTTTTAATGACAAATATGAAAACTCGTTCATTCACGCCCTATAAGTTCATAATACTTTTTTTATATGCCTTTTTCATATTAGTTGTGAACATTGGGGTTTATAGCCAGAATTGTGGGGTGAATCCATCATCACCAAATACGATTGTTGGATATTATCCGGCTTATAAATATAATTTGAAAGTAGATGATTTAATTAAACTTATAAGTTCGTCAATTACTCATTTAAACTATATTGGTATGCGGAATTTAAAAACTTTCAATCATTATAATGGATTAAATTTAACAGATATTGTTGGTTTAAATTACTATAGCATTCGACCCAAATGAGCTTACTAGTGGCAATGGGCCAAATGCAGTGTTTACTGATCAACAACATTTCGATAAATTTCAACAATTTAGACAGTATATTGTTGGAAATACTAACCGGAAATTTCAAGTAAGTTAGAGATGCTGAGTATATGTTAAAGTATTTATTATAATGATTAATTTGATATTTATAGTTAATCCTTTCAGTCTTGTTGCTACTACTCAAGACTTAGCAAAAATCTCCCCGTTTTCTAATATTGGAACTATTGGACAATATAATCAAAATAATACTTTTGTTAGTGATTTAGTTAAAATTGTTACCGATAATAACAATTTGTTCGATGGTGTAAGTTCAAAATTTCTTTTCTTTACATTATTTAATGATGGTTATGTTAATTATTTTTTAATTATAGATTGATATTGATTATCCTAATAAGTTTCCGTGCTATCCACCACCATCACCGCAAGGAACACCGCAAGGTCAACAGTTCGATGCTAGAGAACTAAATTCTGTTTTCATATCGTTCCTAAATGATTTATCAAGCCAATTAAGGAAATCTAATAGCAATAAGATTTTAACGGTCACAGCAGGCCAGTATCCTATATCTGGTCTTAACTCCAGCAATTCTGATATTATTAAGTTTGTGAATATTCAGGTAAGATTTAACTTTATTTTTAACAAACGATGTTATAAACTCTTATTATCCTAAGTATAGTGGAGAACTTCCAGATTGCGCAATGTCCGTTCACTCATATATAATAGCTTGTTAGCTCCGGATACATAATATTGTGCAGTAATCTAAGTTTAATTTTCTTATAAAACTTCAGGCATTTTATCTTAATATAGATAGCAAATCCACGAGTGCCGGAATAGACAATATTCAGAAAATTTTTGATGGTTGGAGTAGTTCTGTCAGTAAATCAAAACTCGTTTTAGGAATCAATTTTGGTGGTATTATCGAAGTGGTTGCTTCTAATAACATTATAACGGATATAAATAATCAAAATCTTGTGATTGTAAATGACACAAATACTCAATTCCCATTTGCTGATGACAAGATTCAAAGTCTGTGCGGACCTTCAGTATATGCGACTTTGTCGTGGAAAAATTTTTCTAGTTTATTATTACTTTGTGATTCAGATACCAATAAAGATTCAAAATGGAATTATGGCTTTGATAATAAATCTCAACAGCCATACCTTTACCAACAACAACAACCTCCA
Source organism: Racocetra fulgida (assembly GCA_910592135.1). NCBI lineage: Eukaryota > Fungi > Glomeromycota > Glomeromycetes > Diversisporales > Gigasporaceae > Racocetra > Racocetra fulgida. Next base: position 7,698 of record CAJVPZ010001617.1, on the reverse strand, counting down.
CGATACTATTATGTTTCTTATGAAAATCTTCAATCACTAAAATCCAAACTTGATTACGTGCAGCAAGTTAATGCAGGAATTGCAATTTTCGATATAAATAAAGATACAGACGATGGAAAATTAATGAAATTCATAATAGGTGGTACTAATCCACCTAACTCATCTTCGAAACCAACTCAGCCTACATCCACATCCACATCCACATCATCTACATCTCAGTCATCCCCGTCCAATGTAGGTGCAATAGTGGGTGGTGTAATAGGCTCCTTAGTTTTTGTTAGCGTAATAGTAGCAGCTGGCTTCATATTATATCGAAGACACGGACCAGGACAAGGTGTAGCAACTGTCGTGGCAATGTTTGATTATGTGGGAAAAGAAGAAAATGATTTGAGCTTTAAAGCAGGGGATGTAATTGAAGTACTTGAGAGAGGAGATGGGCCTAATGATTGGTGGGTGGGTAAATTACGTGGCGTTGTAGGTGAATTTCCTGGTAAGTGGTTTATCTGTTTAATTTTCCTTTACATTTATTAAGGTTTCATTCATCGATTTCTTACAAGCAATAGACTTAGTTTTGAGATCAAATGAATTTACATAAAATCAAGTGATAATGCCTCTTTATTTTTCATTTCTATTAACGAAATTAATCTGCGATTTTTAGGTAATTATGTGAAGGAAATAAGATCGTAATTTTTACCGATGACAAAAATTTTTTGAAATATATATATATATCCATGTATATAAATGCTATGCGGTGTTTGACATAGTGTTCATTGTAATGTCAACAATTTATAGGAGGAGTTTTAAGTTAGGCAATGCAAGTTAATTACTAGTAGAATAAATCTTAAAAAACATGCCAGACCCCGCCGGCCAGTTTACCCAGTTACTAAAATATAAAAAATTTTTTCAAATTTCAAACTTTGACTCTGCCATTTCATTAATTTTGTATGGCCTTAAAATCCATTTGACGCTTGTGAACTAATATGTATACTATAATAGCAATCTTATCGTAATCTATATATATATATATATTTATTTTTTTTTTATTCTTCAAAGGTGAGGCCATATCGTAATCTATAAATTTTCTTCACAATTGGTTATTTTTTAACACCCCACCTTAACCATATTAATCCTATAATGTAAAAATTTCTATCGTGACTAAGGTTTCGAAAGTATTTTTGGACAAGATTTAATCTTCGAAATCTCAAAAATCTGTTTTTCGGATTTTATATAAACTTTTGCTTTGAATACTTTCGCGTACATTTAAAAATTTTGGGGATCACGGTTCCGATTCGAAAACTTTGAGGATGAGTTAATAAAACAGTTCGATCAGTACGTATTTGTTATACGTAGCAAGCTGTTAGTCATATCTCTACTTGAAATACGCTGGTAAAATTAACGTTAAGGGGGTGTAAATCAAGGGGAACTTTGCATTATACTATGCAAACCCAAAAAAAGAAATTAGTCAATCGGAGAACGTAAATTGTTTGTTCCGACACGTGCGCAAAAAAAAAAAAAAAAAAAAAAAAAAAAAAAAAAATGAAAATGAATGCTTAAACCTGCCTTAAGGCTAATTAAAAATAGCGAGAATGAAATTGAAATTTATTATATGTATACATATATACAATGAGTAATAATTTATTCCTACGTATGGCATCTAACGCTAAGTCTACGTAATCCAAATTTCTAATTTCACAAACTTATTTTTATGTTAAGTTGCCTTTTGAGTTTGTACGTATCACTCGCACAAACAAGTATTTCCCTAACTTAGTACGATAATGGCAAAAAATGTTTATATACTTAGGTAATTCATTTTAAACCTACGTTATATTTTTTTCTTAAAAAAAAATAGATCTATTGCGCATTTATACCAATTCTTGATACCGAATCTTTTTATCTTATATATCTTCATGTTATATTTTTTATGCTAAATTTATACTCGGAAAACTTTTGACGTTATCATAAATATGAAAATTCGATCATTTTTACCATTCTATAAGTTTATATGGCTTTTTCTATACACCTTTTTTATGTTCATATTGAAAAAGGAGGCAATGGGCCAGGATTCATGCAACTTATCACCGACTAAACCAAAAATACTTGTCGGATATTATCCCGCTTATAAGCTTGATTCAGCAACACCGATGCTAGATTTTAATATCAGCTCATCAGTCGATTACTACCTAAACTTTATTGGTATACGAAGTTAAAGCTTTAATATATTTAATTATAATTATGATTAAGTTTAATCAAGTTATTTAATATCTATATAGCATATGGCCCAAATGACCTTGTTAATAATGGCGCAAATCCTAATGATCCATCTGTATTTTTTACCAAACAATTTGACAAGTTTATATTATAGGTCGTCAAAAGATCTAAAATTTAAGGTAAATAATAAAATTTAAATTTACATTCAAAAGATTTTATATATAAAGTAACCAATTATTATTTAATAGATTATTCTATCAGTCCTGTTGCCAACTGATGGGAATAATTTAACTAAATTCTTTAATAAACAGCCTAATGATCCAAATGAGGGTTGGTATAATTCGAGAAGCACACAAAATGCGAAATTCATTGTTGACTTAGTGAATATTGTTACTACTAATAGTTTTGATGGAGTAAGATTAACTGATTTTATTTATGTTATCTATGATTATTTGGGTGTCGCAAGTAATTCTTGAATTTCGGGTATGGCTTATCAACTCCGAATAAGCACTCAGAATCCTGTGCCAGGTTTTGTCGACAAAATTAAACTGCTTCTTGCACCCTATCAAAAAACCAAAAAGTCCTCTCATAATTTTGGCATAAATTCTAAAAATGATTAACCCTGACCTGGCCTAACTATAACTATAACTCTAAAATCAGCTTATGTAGGCCGATATCGATCAATCTCGGCCAAAATGATCGACAAATCTTGAACAGAATTCTTGAGTGCTTCGTTAAATTGATATTCGAATCAATATCATTAGATTAAAATTCTTGAGTTCTTTATTAAATTAATATTCGAATTGATATCATTAGATTAGAATTTCAGGTTCCGTAAACCCGTCTTCTTGAAGTGAAATATTCGAAATCAAGGATTCCTGTTTTCCCTTTGCAGCACTCATTTATTGTGACGGATTAAAATGAAATGAGAGATAGTGTAGAATAGACAAGCCACCGAAAAATACAAATTTTGGGGGCTCACTTTTTTAGCATTTTTTTTAGGGTTAGGATTAGCGTTTAGGGGTAGGTTTTATAATTAACAAGTATAAGTGGGTTTTAGGTGGACAAATAGAAATCATTCATTTCATTTTAATCCGATTTCATTATAATCTGCGACATTTATTAAACAATTAATTAATTACTTTCTATATATTAACTTATAGATTGACATTGGTTTTCCCTTTAAATTTCCGTGCAATCCTTCAACAGGATTCAATGACAATGATTTTTCAAATTTCATAAGTGCCATATCAGCACGATTAGGTAATAAGAATTTAACAATTACGGCTGGCCAAAATTCAATGAAACACTGATTTTTCAAATTTCTAAATGCCATATCAGCACAATTTGGTAATAGGACTTTAACAATTACGGCAGGCCAATATCCTATAAGGAACATTAACCCAAGTATCATTAGTTTTATAAATATTCAGGTATGACTTGGCTTTTTTTCTTTATACCTGTATAATAAGTGATATAAATATTTATTTTCCATTATAAAATTTTAGGCATTTCGTCTTAATATAAATAGCACGCATGCAAGTGCTGGAATAGATCAAATCACGCAAATTTTGAGTTCATGGAATGCTGTAAATCCTTCAAAACTCGTTTTAGGCGTTGAATTTGGAGGAATTGTCGAAATTGTCACTTCTAATAATATTAGATCAGATATTGAGAATCAGACTCTTCACCTAGCAAATGCCTCAAATTTAAGCTTCCCTTTTCCTAATGAAACGATTCCAGATCAATGTAACATTTCATCATATGCATATTGGTCATGGAAAGATTTAAGTAGTCAATTATCATCATTTTGTCCTACAAATTTAATTTCATCGTCACAATGGACCTATGGTTTTATTAGCAATGCGAAACAACCATATCTATATCAACGACAAGACTCTTCAAAATACTATGTCACTTTCTATGAAGATTATCAGTCGTTAAGTGCCAAACTTGACTATATAAAAAATAATAGTTTAGCAGGAATTGCTATTGCAGATATCACCAAAGATTCACAATTGACAAATTTTATTTTGGGAAATCAGCCGGAAAAAAGTGGAACTCCAGGTTCCCCTCCTTCATCTACACCCACATCATCTATATCTCAGTCATCTCCGTCTAATGTAGGTGCAATAGTAGGTGGTGTAATAGCCTCCTTTATTTTTGTTAGCGTATTAGTGGCAGCTGGTTTTATATTATATCGAAGAAGACATAAAAATGTTATAACAACAGTCGTGGCAATGTTTGATTTCGTGGGAAAAGAAGAAAATGATTTGAGTTTTAAAGCAGGAGACATAATTGAAGTACTTGAGAAAGGAAATGGGCCTAATGATTGGTGGGTGGGTAGATTACGTGGTGTAGTAGGTGAATTTCCTGGTAAGTGGGTTTATCTGTTGGATTATTCTTTACACTGTTAAGAAATATCTGTCTTTTGAGATCAAGTAAACATAAAAAAATATATATGTCAAATGATAATAACTCTATCATTTTGATTTTTTCTTTTTAGGTAACTACGTAAGAGAAGTCAAGACGTAATTTTTATTTGATGGCAAAAATTTTTTTGAAGTAGAAATATTTGTTATATTCAGAAATATTCATCTATTACGGTATCTAATATAGTATTAATTGCAATATCAGAAATTCGGGGGATGAAAATCCATTTGGTGCCTGCGTGCTAATATGTATATTATAATAACAATCTTACTATAGTCTATATTACTATTGATAATTTTTAGTTGCCTGAGCAATAACAATATGTTAATAATAAATTTTTTTACTAGCATGTCTATGTGATAGGTGATTTTTGGTCGAGTCCAAGAATTATCTCGTTTTAATTGACCAATCATAAATTTTTTCCTATAAATTATCACATCCTTTTGCATAAATTTAACTGTGCGTACGTACTTATTTGCGCGTAAAGAAAACGAGTGTTTAAACCTACCTTAGGGAATTGCTGAAATTTTACACGCAATGAGTGATAATTCATTCATATAACATCTAACTTTAACGCTAACGTCCTAATCTACACTCAAGTACGGATTGCAGAATCTACAGTTTTATTTCCAAATATTTAGACTGCCGATAAAATATAGTATAGGTGCATACGTATTTTAAGTCAATTGATTTTTTATTGTCGGGATGATGCTGAAGTTGGGTGATGTTGAAATCGGATGATGCCGAAATTTGGATTCTCGATTTAAAAATATAACCTATTAAATCCATCTATACTCTTTGATTATAAACATTAACCCTAAACTCTAACCTAATTCTAAAAAAAAAAGCCGAAAAAAAAAAATGTTCCAAAAAAATTTTGGAAATTTCATATTAAAAAATAAGTCAAAATTTCAGCATCATTCGATTTCAGCATCACTTCCAATATTTATTAAGATGTCACATATACTATATTTTCTCCAGACCTGTTAGAAACGAAAATATGCATACACTTTAAAATGATAAAACTCTCAACCACATACTATGCCCGAGGCCTATTATGGATGGAATGTAAGAGACCTGAGTCTTTATCCGGAAATTTGCTGTATTTAGTTTATTTTTATGTCAAATTTCCTTTTAAATTGTATCGCTCGCACAACTCTAAATGCAACCCCCTAAATGCAGCATCTCTTTAAAATTCAATTTTATAACTTTGGCCCAAATATGTACTAGACTCCCATAAATGAAACTTTCTTATTGTCCTTCAAATGCAAGTTGTCAAAAATTTGACCCCCATGAATTGTATTTAGGGAGGTCTGACTGCATTTCCCTTGTGTTTCATTCCACCTAATTTTCTGTGACACTACGGTATTGATAATAGTAAAAATTAAATATTTATATACGTATAAGACAAACTTTATGCACATTTCTAATTTTTAGCTTTTTTTGGAGGTTTTTTCTTAAAAAAAGTAATACCTTTTTAATTCTGAATTTTATATGCATATTATCCTACATATACATGTTTTATTTTTTGATTTTTCATGTAAACTCTATCCTTAAAATTTTTATGTCATAACAAACATGAAAATTCATTCTTTTTTACCATCTTATAAGTTCATATTGCTTTTTTTATATACCTCGTTTATAATTGTGTCGAGAAAAAAGGTATTAAGTGAGGACTTATGTCACTTATCGCCAACTAAACCAAAAATACTTGTTGGATATTATCCCGCCTATAAACTTAATTTAAAACCGGGGGTAGATTTTAATATCAGCTCATCAATTGATTACTTAAACTATATTGGTATGCGAAATTAAATATTTAAGTCTATTTATTTCATTACAATTAAGTTTAATAAGTTATTTAATATTTATATACGTAGCATATGGCCAAAATGACCTTGTTAATAATGCCGAAAATAATGATGATGGTGGAGACCCATTAAAATTTTTTAACAAATCCAAATTTTATGAACTGTTCAACTATAAGGCAAATAATAATTTAAAATTTAAGGTAAATAGTATATGTTAAATTTACATTAAAAGTATTATATAGTAACAAAATTGTTATTTTATAGATTATTCTATCCGTCTTGTTACCAACCGATGGGAATAATTTAACTAAATTCTTTAATCAGAATAACGATAAGGCCCCGAATCAAACTTCTACTAAGATCCAGGCTACGACTCAGACTCCAACTCAGAGCCCGATCCTGGACTCGGCTGTGACTCTGGAGGGAATGCTGAGTCGGCGGAGTTGGTATGAATCAAATAGCACACATAACAAGAACTTCATTGAAGACTTGGTTGATATTGTTACTCAATTTAAATTTGATGGAGTAAGATTAACTGATCCATTTTATATTATCTACGTAATTATTTTGGTGTCGCCAAACGAAACCAGTAATTCTTGAATTCGGATTTAACACTTAACAGAATATAGCTTATCAGCTCCGACGGACAATATATAGTTACATCATTTCTTGTATTGAAATCGATGTTTGAATAGATTAGATCTTTTAAAGTTCGGTAAGCCTGTATATTGTGAAGTGAAATATCCGAAAATCAATCCTTGGCGGCACCTATTTATTAAACAATTAATTAATTTACTTTCTATATATTAACTTGTAGATTGATATTGATTTCCCCTTTAAATTTCCGTGCAATCCTTCAACAGGATTCGATGACACTGATTTTTCAAATTTCATAAGTGCCATATCAGCACAATTAGGTAATAAGAATTAACAATTACGGCTGGCCAAGATTCAATGAAAAACTGATTTTTCAAATTTCCTAAATGCCATATCAACACAATTAGGTAATAATAAGACTTTAACAATTACGGCAGGCCAATATCCTATAAAGGGCATCAACTCAAATAACATTAGTTTTATAAATATCCAGGTAATTTTTAACCTTTTTTTCTTTATATAATAAGTGATACCATAAATATTTATTTATCTATAAAATTTTAGGCATTTCATCTTAATATAAATAGCACGCATGCAAGTGCTGGAATAGATCAAATCACGCAAATTTTGAGTTCATGGAATGCTGTAA
>CAJVPZ010001616.1:0-14056 GCA_910592135.1 Racocetra fulgida | reverse complement strand
GAGCCCCTTTGAAAAGAGCACCACATAATCCAAATATCTAATAAAAGCGAAAAGCTGAAGAGGCTAACCTTGACTATATAAAAAAAAAAAATTTAATTAAAATGCTTCTTCTTTTATAAATTGGGTTTGTTAAGACTGTTTGTTATTAAGTATAAACCAACTGCCTAGAAACTTGAATGGCTGATTGCGAGGTATTGAGTTGAGTAAAAAGTTGCAAAATAAGATAAAGTTTGTAGGTTGGTTACAAATGAATATGAATTTGGTAGGATTAATTTAGATGTTTGCTATTTGATAAAATAACATTGCAGTCTGAGTAATTAATTTAAGTTCTTCTTTGGATTGTGTGATTCAAAGTGTGTCATCCATATAGGCAAGTACTGAGACAGATGTTTAAATTTCTTTATATCATAGAGGGTATAGATTAGTATACTACGAGGCTGCAAGTGTATAGCCTGTGAATTGAGTTGCAATTTTACTGATGAGAAGGTCATAATATATTCATTAAAAGAGGGCCGTTATAGTCTCTTCTTAGTTAATTCTGTTTTTGACAGAGTAAGTATTTGTAAGGCCTAGATTTGTAATTACTCTGTTGTGGTGGTTAGTTAATAGATTAGTAAGAATATGTATAAGTTTAAAAAGCATGTTAATATGTATAAGAGATTTTTGAAATACTGTAGTTCTAAGTTGACAAAATCATATACTTTGCTTATATCTTGAGATATAAGTCAAAGCTGCTTAGAGTTGCAAGAAGCTTCTTCAATAATATTATTGAGGATATAAATAGAAATAGTTGTACTATTTCCAGGTAGAGCAATATAGTTATATGGTGAAAGATATGGTGTTGGGTGAAGATGCTGTTTAGATGGTTTGTTAAAAGTTTAGTATAAAGTTTTTTAATGTGTTCCAAAAGACTTATAGGTCTAGTATTAGTAAGGTTTTCATCGAAAATAGGTTTTTTAGATATTAGAAAAATTCTTCACTCTTTCCATTGTTTAGATATTTGATTAGTTGCTAGATATCAATTGAAAAGAGATGTAATGGCTTGAACAAAATCTGGTCTGGCATGTTTGAGTATTTTATAGCTGATGCCTGATGGTCTACATGCTTTGTTGTTTGGTAATTGAGATAGTGTTTGAGAGACCTCTTCTGTAATAAAGTCTTGGAGAGCAGATTGATACCATATAGTATCAATATTGTTTTTGGTATTGTATTCTGTAAGCCAGGTAGTATTGTATATATTTTTGTCAATTGCTTTATATATGGTCTATTAGTTAAAATATTTTTGTATATAAGATTTAATTTCCTTGAAGTCTGTAATTACATCATGGTTAGATTTGATATTATCAAATCTGACAGAGTTTTTATATCAGTTAAGTATACTATTGATCATGGATATGGGGTTAGATTGGAGTTTGTTGCATCATTTGGTAATATTTTTATTAATTTGTTGTTTGATTTCTTTAATATTTTTGATATTGCAGATATAATAGAGTGCTTTTCATTTATTGTTTACTATATTTATCTATTTTGATAAAGTTGAATGGTTAGGTGGTATATTAGGAATATGAAGTTGATGTTGTAAATTAAGATAGTTTATTGTAGAATTGTGGTAGACAGATATGGGAGATAAATTTCTAAAAGAATGTTTAATCTGTCTAATATTGTTGCTGAGTTTTTTAAGATTATAATGAAGCTTAGATGCTTTGGCTAAGAAGATGTGTTGAAAGTTACGAACTGCAAATTTTTTGTTAGGAATATATTGAAGTGCTGTGATGATAGTGCTAGTTTAGATTTTGTGTCATGTGGATTCTAAAGATTCTGTAGTATTGGGTGTCTGAGGAGTGTTGTTAGTTTGGAGGTTGGTTGAAATTTGTTCTGAATAGTTTAACCATTGTTCTTCATTCATATTTTTGTATTGAAAAATTCTTTTTTTGGTTTTGATTGAATGTTGATATTTGCTTGTAAATGCATATATGAAGAATCAAGAAGATATTAGGATTTTGTGATCACTTTTGGTACAAGTATCGGTATATTTAAGATAAAATGAGGTTAAGTAGCAGAAAACAAAATGATGAGACCAGATGTAGTTGATACGACTATCACTATGTCTGCTATTGTGCTATATAGTGTTTGTAGATTTGTATGAACTGCCAAGTCATATAAGTTGTTGTATTGAAGAAAATAAAAAAGCTTATATTTGATAGATGAAAATTGTATATTGTCATTAGAAGCATTAAAATCTCCTATGACTATAAGTTAGATATTTAAAGAAATAGCTTGTTGAATCTATTAGATAATGGTGTTTTGAGTTTGTAAATGGAATTGCGAACTATCACAAGATAGGTAAATGTTAATAATTTTAAACTTAAAGTTATGTTTAAAGAAAAGGGCAATAGCATATCCTGGTTTAGTAAGAATGTTATAAATATATGGTTTAAGTTGATTTTGGATCATAATAGCAACACCTGCTTTGGCACTATCTGTGCAGAACCAAAAGTAAGTGATGAATCTAGTTTTTTGAAGTTGAGTAAGTGTATTATCTTTAGAAATCTTAGTTTCTGTGATGCCAATAATATTGAGGTTGTCAGAAAGACAAAAGTCTTTCTAGACTTGTTTTTTAAGATCTTCATTATATTCTCATATATTATGAGTACAAATTGATAAATTAAGACTTTGGTTTTGTAAAGTAGTAGAGCGGTTATAATAATAGAGCTCTGTTATAACATTAGGGCTTAGATCTGGTGATTCAGATAATGGTGGTTGGGTTGATATAAACATATCTGATAATAAGAATAGATTTGAAGTAGTTGGTGATTCTGTTGGTTGTAGTATAGCAGTTTGTTGTTCTGCAGTAAGTGATTTAGATATTAATGATAGAGTAGCCAAAAAGAGATCTGTTAGTGTATTGGGTATAATATAGCTATTGGATTTAAGAATAATATTGCAATAATATTTTAGAACTTCTCTAAGTGGGACAAAATGATTTGGTAGTAGTTTAGATTCGAAAGGTAGATATATATATACTTCAGAGTAGTTTTTTTTAATAGAGATAGTAAGGGTATTGAAATGTAAGTTTTTTAGATTGTATCCAAAAAGACTAAGATAATTGAGAAATGAGATGATAGTTTGTAGTTTAGGTAGTGTTGGCAAGTTATAGTATTTAAGAAATCTGTTAAAGCATAGATGTGATAAATGTGAAAGAGGTCTTAGGTTTGAATTAGTGGTGTATTTAGTATTATAAAGGTTAAGATAAATATCTTGTTAAAAGTAATAATATGGGTTGTAGGTCTAATTATTTTTAACTAAATTAGAAATAGTTTCTGATTTAAGGGAGTTGATGTCTGAGGTGGTAGAGAGGGAAATGAAAAGAAAGTATTTGTAACTTTTAACTAGTGTTGTAAAATAACTACATCATACAAATCTGTATTCAGACTGAGAATAAACATATGCGATGCTATAGTCTTCTTTAATTGTTAAATAGAATATAAAGTTGTATATATTATTAAGGTTGTAGTGAAAGGATTCGAGGTGTTTAATAAAAGAATCAATAGTTTGAGGATATAAAAGTAAAGGAAGATTGAGAGATAATAGAATTTGGTTATAACAGGTATTAAGATTATATGTGATTATGTGTGGTTTATTAATATGAACAGTATTTGTATTTGAATAGTTAATATGTTGGATTGGCTTATCATAGAGGTCTAAAGATATTGAAAATGATTTGTCAGTATTAGAGTTGTCTTCTACAAGGTTGTTCACCGTTTCAAGCTTGGTTCTCACAGCTACGCAGGATTCCATAGTCTGCTCTGTACGTTGGGTTTGACCCTCATATAAATGGTCCTCCACATAAATAGGCTTGTCTGTTTGCTCACTTACGTCATTTTCCTTACTACTACTATGAGTATATCATTTAGTAAAGTGGTGGCTATATCAATGATTATAGAAGACAGATTTATTGAAAAGAAGTCTTTTTAAGAAAAAGAGCTCATTTATGAGATTAGAAATTTGAAAGGTAATAATGAATTTTCTCAAAAACATTTGTCTGCTTCAGAATAAGCAATTTCTTGGTAGTATTTGACTATTTGAGAATATGTGAGCTATTGGTTATAAGTATCAAGTCATATTATAACTCTTGCAAGAGAGTTAGTACTAATAGGTTGTTTAGTTAAAAATTATATAGTTGTATTTTTATTTAGATTTGCAATGTTAAGGTTTATCATTGCATTTTTTTGATATGCTTCTAGATATAGATAAAAAAACAGGCTATGCTTGCCTTTGTTAGTTTCTACAGAGTCAGATTCACAAATAAATTTTTTAGCTACAAATGCAAGATCATCTAAGGTTTTGGTTGGTATAGATTTCAAAAAGGTGGCTTTATATTCTTTTTCTTTAAGAAAGATTGAGTCATCTATTTGAAGTTCTTTAGTTGGCTATTCAGTAAAAAATTCACTAAGATATTATTTATATAGTTTGTTAAAATTATGTTGAATGCGAGTTTTGGGTAAAGTTGTGTTTACTGTTTTTAATTCGGTTATAGGCGCCTTTATTTTTGAGCTCAATTTTTTCAGATATTGGCATTAGGTGTTTGAGCAAGTAAGAATATAATAATTAACATGTTTAATGCATTCATCACGATATTCTTGAAAGATAAGAGGTTCTGTAAATGGAACATCTGTTGGAATTTGTTTTAAAAGTATGAAATAAAAGCCTGTCTAAAGTGGTATTTAAGATAATTAAATACTTTTGTTTCATCAAGAGTATCATTAAATTGATGATTATATTTTGGGAAGATAAATTTAAACTAATTATTAAAGTGGTTTAATAAGTTTTTAAGAAATAGTATGTTGAATTTTTGTAAAAAGATAGTCTTGGGAATATTAAAATTAAGTTAAATATTGAATTTGCTGTCTATATATATTTTGAGATATTTGTCATTTTTGTTGAAATTGATAATTTGTGAAGTAATTTTAAATCGTTTAGAAAGTAATTTCATATCTTCTGTAAATTTGGTATAGTTAATTGTCTGATAGTTGTTTGAGAGATATAAATATAAGTATGTAAGATTAATACAAAATTGTAGACGATTCTGTGATTTGTATAGTAGAATTGTAGCTAGTAAGGCAAAAACTTCTGGGTAGTTGAGCTTGGTGAAGAGAATAGTTATAAAACCTAAAATAAGTTTTTGAGTGTTTTCTCTAGAACCGAGAATGAAATAGTAAAAGTTTTATTACATCTGAGTTGTATTGTTGTATAACATCTATAAGAAATTGTGGTCTTTTTTCTGCTATTTTATGAATAATTTGATAGAAGCTTGCTTTAAGAGGTTTATGATTTCCTGTTGTTGCTTTAATTTTCTTGTTAGAATAGAGTTGAATAAGTGTAGTTTGAGAAAATAAAAGATTTTTTGAGCAAGTTCAGTTTGAAGCTTGGTGTTTTTTTTCATTTCTGATATAACTGGGAAGTTATTTAACTAGTCAAATATTAGTTTTTTTAGTCAGTAGTTGAATTAGAGTTCTGTTGATCTGGGTTAGTTTTTTAAGCTGCATTGTTAGTTGTGTTAGTTTGTTTGGTCTGGTCATTTGAGTTAGTATTCTGTTAGTTCAGATTATCTTGTTGAGTTGTGTTATCAATTGTTTTAGTCAAATTAGTTAATAGTTGTTGTGTATTTTCTGTTAGTAATTGTTGTTGAGAGACAGTATTGTCTGTTTGTAATGGAGATTGCTTAGATGTGGTATTATCTAATTGTTGTGATTGTTGGAAAACAGTATTAGATTCTTGTTTTTGTGTAATAGTGTTTTAATCTTGTTGTAGTTGAGAAGTATTATTATTAATAATATTGGGATTAGTAGATTATAATTGTTGTACTTTACGGTGTCTGATAGTAGTTATAAGTTTGCTAGTTGGTTGTAATAATGTTGCAGGTTGTTGTGTTTAAGATGGTTGTTGATATAATATTGCAGACTATTGGAAAAGTTGCTGCTGTTGAGTTTCTAAAGAACTGTTGTTATTAAAGGATTCATCATTTAGTTCTATTGCTAAAGTTTCTTTTAAAGAAGTTAAAGAACTGAGTTCTAAAGCCAGAGGGTTGAATGCATGAAAATTATTATTTGCACTGCTTTGAGTTTGTGTCAATATTATCTCTTGCTAGGTCGTTATCTGTTACAGGGTTAATTGCTATTTCGCTGTGTTTGTTTATAAGTTGGATATCTAGGTTGATTTGTTGTGTATCTAAGTTAGTATGTGTATTGTTGCTAGTAGATTAGTCATAGCGCAAAAATTCCAAGATCATGTGATCAATGATCCTTCCAAATTTACTTTTCCGACCTCATGATCGACAGTATAATTGTGATTGGCCAATTTTATTGGTTGATCGAAATTTATTGAAATTTATAAACTTAAACTAAATCATTATGAACAGTGTTAATTTTTCGGTTAAATTTACTGTGCAGAAAATAAAGAAAACTACAAGCAACTATGCGCATCGGTTCAAAAAGTGTGCGCAAAATTTTGATTCTGTGTGCTATGCACAGTCTGTACAGCGAAAAATAATCATTGATCACAAATAAAAAAACTAATATGCACAAAATAATATATTTATATGATTAAATTAATACTAGCATAAGTCTTTATCATGAAATCTTGACAACCTTTAAACTTAAGACTATAATCTTGTCACAGATAGAATTTTGACAAATAAAATTTTATTAAAAAAAAATCCTAACATAACTACATCAAAAGAAAAAAAAAAAATAAACCAAAAAAATGATGAATACAAAAAATAATTTTAACCTTATTCTAGAACACTAATAACTACAGTGAAACCTCCATAAGTGCACTCCCTCTCTAAATGTATGCTTAAGGGTAGGGCGAAATGATCTACATTTCAATAGTGATCATGTTACTAAAATTTTTTACAATAACATTTAATTAAAATCAGGTAATGATCATATGTTATTTATGTTGTGTAACTTAGACAAATTTCGATTAAGTTAGGAAGAATTAACGATATATGTAAGTATATTTTTTTCGAATATAACAAAGGTTCAAATTCTATTATTATAATTAGATGAGTTTAATATATATACTGTAAAAATTTTACAAAAAAAAATCAGATTTTTAAAAACTTTTATATGTAACGTATGTTCAATTTTTGGGTAAAATTTTTTTAGTCAATATCCTTATATAGAAAATAATCTACATTCACCCTACCTTTAAATTCGTGCCAAATATATACACGACTTTTATAAATGCACTTTTTTTTATTATTCTTTAAGTGCACGTCGTTAAAGTCTGGTCCCAAGAGCGTGCACTTATGAAGGTTTTACTGTAATAAAAAAATTAATCAGAGATAACTGTTAGTATTCGCTCTAATATCAAGCTGATAATTTTATTTAATTATCATTATATGGTTACAATGCCACTATAGTGAAACCTCTATAAATGCACCCTCTATAAGTGTACTTCCTCTCTAAATGTATGCTTAAATTGGGCCTAAATATATACACGACTTTCATAAATACACTTTTTCGTATTATTCTCTAAGCGCATGTCGTTAAAGTCTGGTCTCAAGAGCATGCACTTATGGAGGTTTTACTATACTTTGCTTTACCTCTTTTCATAAAATCTACAAGCCTTATAGTACACAACTTTATACTGTATTATTAGCCTATATTATACGTAATAAGATTTTTTTATTAATTTGGTTTATAAAAAATAATAAAAAACAGTTTAAATTTCTTTATTATACCTATAGACTAAAACATTCAAACATATAGTAGATTAATCATGACGCAAAAATTCCAAGATCATATGATCGATAATCCTTCCGAACTTACTTTTCCGATCACTGGAATCATATGATTTTTATTAACCTTTAAAACCTACACTTATTTGTTATTGTTATATACTTTTCTCTTCAATTTAATATATTTTTTTTATTCAAATTTTCTTTTATTATAAGACGAAAATAAATAAATGTGAACCAAAACTTTAAAACATATCTTCAAGTAAACATTTAACAGAATCAAAAAAATTTTGAAATTTATTCTAAATGCATCAATAATTAATATTTAATATATATATTTATGAACTTATATAGTTTGTTTTAAATACTTGGTTTAATAAAATTTCTTTAAATTTATGCACGAAATTAACAAAACAAAAGAAATTAAGGGTTCATATTTACCAAATGGAATAGTATTTTCATTTTTTTACAAACAATTCGTGATTTAATTTTCATAATTAATAGTGCAAAGTATGTAGTGATTAGTAACGATTATTTGTAATATGGATAGAAACCCAATTTTGTATTAAAATGATTATTTGTCAATAATTATAAATTGCTTATGAATTGCTTATGAGTTACATATTAATTATATTGTTACAGTATCATGGTCTTCTTAACAGTAGTACTATAATAATGACATGCTACAGGGATCCTTCACAGGTTTATAGCTGTGTCCAACAGGTAAATATAATTTCTGCTTCTTGGAGAAACTATATCCTTCTGTCTGTGGCAGTTCAGGCAGACAATAGTTTATAGATAAAATATATATTTATTAAAGATAAATAAGATAGGCTATCCTTAGGCTTCTATTCCTAAAGAATCCTATAATATTACAAGAGAGAATTTAGGGAAGAGGGAAGTGGGGTGGACAATAACAAGTCTGTTGTTATTTTAGGTCTAATGTTAACTTGGGGAAATTTACAGCCTTTTTATATCTTTAGAGCTAATCGCTAATTGTTGCAGCTAAGCGTAGTTTACTTAATGCTATGCGCTAATTGTAATCGCTAATTATTAAGTGTTAAGCATTAATCATTAATCATTAATTGCTAAGCTTAATCGCTAATCACTAAGCGTAATTGCTAATCATTAATTGTTAAGCGTAATCATTAATTGCTAAGTGTAATCGCTAATCATTAAGCGTAATCGCTAATCACTAAGTGTAATTGCTAATCGTAAATTGCTAAGCATTAAGCATTAGAGCTAGTCATTATACATGTCTTTTAAATTTTTCTCTAAGATAAATATAATAATAAATAATAACTAATAAAATACAATTATCGAAATAATAAAATAATACTAAGATAAAATAATAAACTAATAAAATAAAACTGTTCTATAACAATACAGAACTTGCACACAAGAAAAGAAATAATACAGCATATCAAGAGGCAATACAGTTAGAAATCGATCCAACAGAACACATCCTATTAGACAAAATAACCAGTACTATAAGAAACCTATACACAGCAGAAAGAGAAAGGCTGTTTACACATAATAAAGAAAGATTGGCCACCAAGTATGCAAAAGCTAGAATAGAAACAGAATGGATGAAAGAACTAAATAAGCAGAGAAAGTGCCAACAAAGGCAGTATAATAAAATAACATTAGGACTATTATTACAGCACTTTAGAGAATCAGTAGAATTAATGGAAATAAAACAACACAAAGAAAAAAGAAAAAATAAAATAAAAAAGATACAAGTTTGACAAAAAGCAAAGCTACTAGAACAAAAACATAAAGAAGCTAAAGAAAAAAAATAAATATTGAAGAAAAAACATAGGAAGAGATATTGAAGGCCTTATAGAAAAGGAAACATTAGACAAACTAAATGAAGAATCAAGACCAAGAATTCTGGCATTAACCTTAATAGAAGAGGAAAACTTTGTCAAGATACTTATGAAGAAAAATACTAAAGTGGATAACAGAGTTTATATACTAAGTAAATTTAGAAAGTAGACAAGATAATATTAAAGATTGGAAAAAGAAGAAAAAAGAAATCTTGGATAAATGGAGTAGACGAATTAGATTATTAACAAATATTAGTATGAATGAAGATAATATTATATAAGATGCAACAACAGGAAGAATAATAGAAGCCATGAAGGGTGTGGTAACTTAGTGTAGTTGGTAAGTTGTTGCACCCCAAGCGGTAGAACAAGAGTTTGAATTCCACTGGTAATGACATTCGAATTTGTGAAAATGCTTATAGTAAAACTGTATAACATATCAATCGGGTAAGCACCTGTGACTTTAGTTTCACCAACTCGCATTAGGAGGTTGTGAATCGTAGTGTGATGCATAAGTTACACAAAACCCGAGTGAAGCAAGCAAATAAATTCAAGGGATCAGGTGATACAGAAGCCTGCTTGAGAAGTTCCAAGTAGAGAGGTAGCACAAATTTTCGATAGTGCTATATAAAGGATTATTATCTGGAGAACCGGACACCGAAGGCAAACTGAACAAGGACTGAATATTTGGCAAGCACTATACCAACCAGGCTGCCAGACAACTGAAGGAAAAAAGATTCATTCAGAATATCAGGGAATGCCCACTAGTCCCTCCTGGGCCATCTGAATTAGAAGTTTTGGGCACCAACAGTTGGTATCGAAGTACTGTTGATAGTCCGTAAAGTGGATGCTGGGGTTTGAGTGAACTTTGCAAAGATAAAGAATAAGTAATAGTAGTGGAGGTAAAAAACTACAAGTACTTGGCCACGGTCTAGGCGTCAGTTACTGAAAATCTAGATGATATATGTGTGGGACATGGACTGCTCTGGTAGGTTTACTATGAGGATAAAGGACCCCCTATATAGTAGTATATATCTGCTTTAAAGTCCTAAGAGCCTTCTCAGCAGTCCCTCTTTGAGGAAAATATCTGACAGTACTAAGTTGATCAGAGGGTTTAAATAGATAATTCCCTTAGCTGGGTTATAGATATGGCAGCTAATGTAGTTCATATGGGTTACGTATGCAAGACTGCTTAAATAGACAACCAAAATTATACATATAGCTAGTTGTACCCTTGTTAATGTAACAAAATCAGAGGTAGCCTATGTAGGTTGCCCTGATATTCGAATCAAAGTTCAATAAAACATGCCAGACTCCAAAGTAATTACCTTAACATTAAAAAAAAAAAAAAAAAGAAGTCAAGAATTAGAAAAGAAAAAAAAAAGTTACCAGGTTTAGAATAGCAAGAAAAAGTATAAGAAAAGTGACCGGAAATTAAAAGAAGTACTTTAAACTACAAAAGAAGCTATACAAAAGAAAAGCAAACTTATAGAATAAAAAAAAGAAAGCAGATATGTAGCTTCGATCAGTTAAGAATTGGAAGAGGAAAAAGAAAAACTTTATATTAGAAACAGTAAGAAGGTTTTTAGAAAAACAAAAAAACAAAAAGAAGTATACAAGATTTTAAAAGGTACTTATTAGAAGAAATGCAAGACTATGAAGTAGAAGAAAGAAAAAAAGTACAAAGTTTTGACAAAAAAAGAAAGAAAGATCTGAATAAATTAACCAAAACCTAGAAGCAGAAGAATCAAAAGTAATTTCGAAGAAACTAGATGAAGGAAAAAACTGTAGACAAATATTTCTGGAAAAAATCTGTATAAAGAATATAATCAAAAGCAAAAAGAATAAGGTAAAGTTTAAAAACTATAAGAAACACAAAAAGAAGGAAGAAAGTAGAAGATTGAAGCATCAGAGCAGTCTACCAGTAGAAAGAAAAGAAATGAAGTATAATAAGATAAATTGGAGTAACTATAGAAGACCACAGAAGAAATTAAATAGTAGCAAAATTTTTAGAATTTATAAAATAGAAAATATACAATGTAATTGGTGATCTATCTAAAAACTATAGTTTTTTATAATTTTTTATAATAAAATTTGGGGCATATTTAATATAAGTCTTATAATAGAGTGGAATCTGGTGCTGCTCTCTAAGTGAAGTTATTTTTTTACTAAGCTAACCTTTCTTTAATTTCTAACAAAAGTTGTAGAGCAAGTTTTTGTGATTCTAATGGTAGTAAAATTGGCAAAGTTAGTCTGATAGTTCTTGAGATATCTTAACCTTTCTCTTTATAATCATATAAAAATTCTTTGCAAATTGTAAAGAACTTTTATATGATTGTAAAGAGAAAAGTTAAGATATCTCAAGAACTACCAAACCAACTTTGCCAATCTTACTACCATTAGAATCATAAAAACTTGCTCTACAACTTTTGTTAGAAATTAAAGAAAGGTTAGCTTAATAAAAAAATAACTTCACTTAGAGAGCAGTGCCAGATTCTACTCTATTATAAGACTTATATTAAATATGCCCCAAATTTTATTATAAAAAACTATAATTCTTAGATGAATTACTAAGTAATAATTTTACTTTAAGATTAGCGATTTGATGTTTTGCATTGTTCACAAATACTGGCCATGGCCAAAGCACAATTACATTGTAGAATATAAATATAATTAGATAGTACTGACAAAATAGATAGTTGCCAGCTGATGATCAAAGAAAAATAAATCCTTAGTGAGTTAAAAATCCGGAGGGAGGCCAAGAACTACTAAGACAAGTCGCATCGGGGTGAAAGCTGAGGTAAGTCTCTAGTTTGGTTAGATTAGCAATAGCTACAGATAGAAATATATAATTCTTAAATAGCTTAATCTCAAATAAACAGAGGCAGGATTGCTGAATTATAAAAAAAAATGAAATTTGATTAAAATGAAATTTTTCTGTTTTTTAAAGAAAATTTAAAATTTTTTGAGTAATATTTTTTGAGGTTCTTTTTAGTATTAGAGTAGGATTTAGGGTTAAATTAATTAATATTATATGTGGGTTTTATAGATTCTAAAGATGGGCATAAAAGGTCTCTAATTTCATTTTGATCAGATTTCATTTTAATTTGTGACAATAATTATATATACTCACCTATACTAAAGATTAACTATAAAATTTTATTATAAAATTCAAATTAACATTATAATAATTCTTTTTTTTTTTTTTTTTTTTTTTATATATTGGCAGCCTCGTCGGTATCTTTATTAGATCAAAGCATATACATATACATATATTTAAACTATCTAAGTTATAGATCCGACATCACTCGGCTTCCTCTATGGGTGCCCAAGTGCGGTCTGCCTCACCGATTAAGGCTATTACCCGTACCGGAGGGCTACACCAAGCTAGCCAGTGAAATCATAGCAAGATGGTTTCGATTTAAAGAGATTTTTAACTAAACTAAATTGACAATTTTTTCTTTCTAATCTATCCTTCAGTTTATCATAAACTAAAACTAATTTTCTATTAACAAACACTTCTATCTTCCTTCTCAATAAGGGGTTATTGTCAGAAATCTCTTGTTTATAATTGCGTTTCCTTTTCCTCTTCTTCCAATTAAACCTGTCCTTTCCGATTAAAGATCTATTTCTTAGGACCTTATATTTCATAGCTTCATGGTTTTTTCCTGCTTCTTGAGAGCTTTTTCTGTGATCTTTCTTTGCCAATACTCTTCTGTAAGCTTTCTTTTCTTCAAAAAATCTTGGGCCTTCTTTTGGTCTTTCCATTCCATAGTCTTGTATAGTCCACCCAGATTTATTTTCTTCTATGTTCTGAGTATAGAGGTCTTCTCTTTTCCTTTTCTTTATCTTCTTCTTTTCTTTTTTCTTCCTAGGCTTTGGTTTTCTTCCCAAAAACTTTTCTTGGATTTCAACAAAGATTCGCTAATTTTCGAAGATTTCTACAAAGATCTTTTTTAATATCTCCAATAATAAATCTTTTTTCTTCTTTTTCTAATTTTTGGTACTTTTCCGTCTATAAGCTATTGTATCTTGAGGCGAATTCAAATCCATGCTTCTTTGGTCTTCAAGGCGTCTAAGATTTCAGTAGGATTTCACACAATATATCCACTTTGCAAGCAACTCTTTCTTTTTCTTTTTTCATGTCCTGTAATTATGTTGTGAGTCTTTAATACTAACTTGATATATTATTTCTATTAACCATTCTTGCAGAGTTGTTAGTACAATTTTTGGTTTTGTTTCTTCTTGAATCTTGTTTTGCGTTTTTGTTTCTGTAAGATCTAAACTTATCTCTGCTTGAATCTGTTTCAATGTTTTTGCTTCTATTGGGCCTTCAATGACTTGTTTCTTAATTCACTTTTTCTTTTTCTCTTCTTTAGCTTTTTCCTCTTTCTCATGCTGGTTTACTGTGGCTACTTCAATGGATTCTTTAAATCTATTAACTAGTGCTTTCAATGATATTTTGTTATATTGCTTTTGTCGA
>CAJVPZ010001615.1:0-14057 GCA_910592135.1 Racocetra fulgida | reverse complement strand
CTCCTAAGAGACTGAGTGTTTCTTGTAGTCCTCTTCTTCTTTTCTTAGAGCTCCAAGATTCGTTTCTTAGTAGCTTTATGTGTCTTTTGTAGTTTTTATTAATTTTGTGTTTCGGAAAATTTGTGTTTTGATGATCAGCAGAAAGAGTTAAAAATTAATGATAAATATAATTATAGCTAAAACAGATTTATTTGAATGATTAATAAATTCAAATTTAATAAATTAAATTCTAGATAATTATATTTCTATTAGCTAAAAAATATAATAATTTATAATTTTCAATTATTGGACTCAACCAGGTTATTTAAACCAAAAAAATTTTTTTGTATAATCTTATAATTAACAATTTGCAAATCTTTATAATTATATTTTTAATCTCAAATATACATGTTACTAAAATAAGTTTTCAAAAAAACCTATTTCATTTCCATTAAAGCAAATTAGAATTTTTTATATACAAAAACAAATCTAATTTAAGTAGTTATATTTTTTATAATTTCATCTTTTCAAAAAGAAGTTTTAAAAAATTTTGTCTTTTAATTGATGATTCACAAGTCAATAGAACAAAACATATAGTATAACATGACTCAGATTACTATATAAATTATATATGCTTTAAATATTATGATCATCCAAGAAAAACTTTTTTCTTATTAAGCTAATTAACCTTCTGTATTAAAAAAAAGTTGTAAAGCTCATTAAGATATATCTAATGGTAGTTAGATCATCAAAATCAGCCTAGTGGATATTGAGATATCATTAAAAAACATATTAATGATTATGTAAAATTTCTATAAAAATTTATATAATAGGAAGATTTTAGTCCTTCCGGATTATGTTCTACCATTATCAAGCAAACCCTCTTCTATTACTCCTATTCAAATCTTGTTTATTTGCGGAGTGATTGGGGTTGTTGACATGTTTTTTAATGATATCTCAACATCCACTAGCCCAATTGGATGATCTAACCACCATTAGATACGTCTTAATAAGCTTTACAACTTATTCTTAATACAGAAAGTCGATTAGCTTAATAAGAAAAAAGTTTTCCTTGGATGATTGTAGCATTTGAAACATATATAATTTATATAGTAATCTGAATCATGTTATACTATATGTTTTGTTCTGTTGACTCACAGATTATCAATTAAGTAAAATAGATTAAAAATAATTTTATTTTTAAATTTTAATTTCAGGTTTTAGATTCTAAAATAATTTCATCAATATGTATAATTTCAAATATCTTAAAATTTACTAAAAGAGTATAATAACTTAGTAAAGTAGTTAAGTTGTTATACCCCAAGCAATATGTTGACAGATTGGAATTCAAAATCTACTAATAATGAAATTTTGAATATTTTGCTTATACAATAGCTACTGTCTTATAATAATCAGTTGGATCAAGATTTCTATAACTTTGGTAACACTAACAAATTAGAAGATCATGAAGTATTCATATAATGTATAAATTATATAAAAGTATATAAGCTAGTATTGGGTAATGTAAACTTAAAATAAGTTTTTATAATTATATAAATCCAAAAAATTAAAAAAATAAATACTTATTTGGCAAGAAAAGTAATACAAACTTTTAATAGTAGCCATTAAAATAAGCTTCATCTAAGGCTAGTTAACTGAACATAATAAAAATACCTAACAAGTTGCTTTACTAATATTTACCAATTAAACTACTAGTATGAGCATTAACCAGAAGAAAAAGATTAGCAGATACTATAAAACTGATATTACTTTCAGGCTATTTGAATTGGTAGTCTAAAAAGATCAACTAAAGAGTACTAAAAAAGAAGATACTAGGTTGTTTTAAAGAGAAAATATCAAAATTTGGGTAAATTTTACAAGGGTTAAGCAGATAATAGTAATACAGTAGCTTCAACTTACAAGTATTTATTCTTAGAACCAGTATAAGTTATTGAAAAAAACTAGATATTATAGTTAATAGTGAATATTAAACTGCTCTAACAGATGATATATTTGAGAATATATTAGAAATAGTTGTTCTATAGATGAAATATAATAATTTTGGGCTGTGAAATGACTAATATACCTCATAATTATAGATAATATTAGATTAGATTAGTATAGAAAAATTAGATTAGAGAGTTTAAATAGGAGATCTAAAAATAAATCTTAGATATGATATATAGAGAGTAACTAAAGATAGAAATAGATATAGTAGAGCCCTTAAATAGACAATAACTAAAGTTGTATATATGTCTATATATATTCTTGTCAAAATGTACTTGTTTGAAGCCCTTTAAAAAAAGCACTATATAATTCTACACATCTAATAAAAGTGATAAGCCAAAGAGGCTAGTCTTGACTACAAAAAAAAAATTAAAATTTATTAAGCCAATTTTAATAATTTAACTATTATTAGAACCAGAAAATCTTTTCTTAATAAAAATTTTAATAATTTTAAGCAATTAATTTTTTTATATTAATTTACTAAATATTTATTTTAAATATATATTAAAAACAGAAAAATTTGTATAACCATAATGGAAATACTAGCAAAAATCCATGGTGAAAATAGTAATACCCTATATATATAAATACCAAAATTACAAACTTAGTTGAATCGGCTGAAAAATCATTCGGCTAATTTGATTAGATATTCCGGAAATTATGAAAACAGCTGTAAAGATTTAGACCCAAGCCCAGCCCATTCTGAACTACCTATAACGAAACTAACCCGGCTAATATTTATTTTTTAAAAAACTGATTTTATTAGATAGTTTATTTAATTATTCGCGTTAAAAAGAGAAAACGAAACAAAAAAACTAGTTTATATAACGATGGTACATATTATTTTATTTAAGAAATCATTAAGAAACAAAAAATCTAATTCGTTTTTAATTGCTAGGTAGCCATTTAATTATCTTCATCCGCCATTGCCGATCTTACACCCACGTGGTTTCCTCTTGCTTAAATTGCCTCCAAATATAAAAGTCATTTTTAATCCTCATCTTCACTGTGATACGGTGTAGGTTGATATATGGTAACTTCACTTGATGCCAAAGGGCCTAACATTTCATCAGGCCAGCAATAGGTTGTCTCAGTAGCTTTATCATCTGCATCTGTTGCAGAAACATTATTATTGGTTTCCATGTCATCGAAATCAAAAAATTTAAATCCACTACTGTTTATTCTGTGTTCGAAGGCTTTAAGTTCATAAGATGAAATGTTTTTCCATTCGATTGAAGAGAATGGATCTTTACCATCGACCGGCGATGTTGGCGGCATATCCCATTCTGACCCATCTCCATTCGGAATAGCAGTGGCAAAGTCATCATCATAATATTCGTCTATATTTTTTAGGTGAGGTTTCATTACAGAGAAACTATACACTTCTTCTTGAAGCCATTGTTCCCAATTTTCTAGGAATGAATCGTCTAACATGATATCATCATGAATATAGGCAAAATTAACATGGTTGAGAGATTTTGTATGGTATGGAGGGAATATATCAGGAAGGTTTCTGTTGCTATTATCATAGTACATGCCGTCCTGTTGATCGCATTGAGGAAAATAATTTCTTTCATTATAAAATTTAATCAATGTTCGAAGGTTTTGTTCTTGAGGCTGCCAATATATAGGAATCAGCTCTTAGTATTGTTAGAGCTTTATAAAAATTCAAACAATTTATCAAAAGAAACTTGCCAAAGCGTCATCCATCTCGGCATCCACATCAGTCGACGAAATCCATTCATCCCTAAGATCTGGGCGACAACTCAAATATATCGAAGTAATAACTTTCATATTACCTTTATAATAAAATGAGGTAAACAGAAATCTCTTTGTAATCATTTAACTTTTACAGAAAAAAACAGAACTCATACTTTGTCGCCATTTTCTTCCAATAAATGGAATTTGACTCTTTAATATTTTTAAAGCATATAACTCCAATAATGGATGGGATACTTTTAGAATTCTTTTCAAAATAGCCTGTTCAAATTAAATATTTCTCAATCGCAATTATTTTAATACAGTGCATTTGATCGTATACTACTAACCGATGATTTGTATTGTACCAATAATAAAATTCGGTGGGTCTTCCTTTTGGTCAATTTCTGCAATATCTTTAGGAAGTTTATAGCTGCAAAAAAATTTCTCCAACAATAATCTGAATCAATGTCAGTTTCATTACTTGTATTAGATTGTGGGTCATTGGATTGATCAGACTGTATATTGTATGATGCTTGCGAATATTCTTGTTGATTATCAATGATCATATTATTATCCGCTTGTTTGATTTCATTTGCATCATTGTTGATGCTCATGCAGTATTGAAAAAAACTGATAATAATAATAATAATAATAATGATATAATAAATAATCATAATAATAATTAATAATAATTAATAATAACTAATCATTTCACTTACTTCATATTTTCGACTTCATTCTTAGCTTTGACCATTAAACTCACATCTTGCAAACCAAACATTTTCAATATGAGAAGCAAACAATTTGAATCGACCAATAGCTGCGACAAGTATTCAAATTTTAATATATCTATTGTAGTTTTATTCTCATTAAGGTTTAAGTTATCAATTCAATACATTCATAGTATTAATATGACAATCGAAAGGATACGTGACAACTTTAAATGTTTGAGCATTAGGAGAATTATAGCTGACACCGCCTTTGACGTAATTTCACGATGTCGCATGATGTCTATTTCTTCAATTGTGTTGCCATTCGAGGTTGAATAATTAATAGCATTTTCAAAAATATGATCTTGGACGTTTATATATTTAAATATAAGTTAATTTATTGCATTGTTATATATAAGATTAACGATTTTCCATGCCCACCATTATTGGCAGAAGCTCCGCCTTTATCGTTATCAGAATTCTTATTGTTAGACACTGTGGCAAGTAATAGTTTAAGAAGCATGATGACAATGTTTTGTAGATGAGGAAGAATTGATTTCTATCAACAGGTAATGGCCCAATCAAACAAAAAGGTAAAGTTTATCCGTGGTTATGGCATCAATGACAGATATCAATGAAAGTCAAATCAAACGAAATATCAATAAAAAAGAATGCATACATAAAGAATTTCAATCCGCTCGATCTTCTCTTTGTCTGTTTTCGTTATCTTGATTTGAGATTCATCGTGATTATTAGCAATTTGATTTTTCACATTTTCATTGATATATATGTTGTTGATTATATCTACAGTAGGTAGCTTTTTCATTTCAATTCTTTCCTTCCAGCATTGAAAAGTACCTAAGTTTATGTGCATAAATTTAAGGTATAAGTCACCAGCCTCCTGTATAGATTTTGGTACGCTAGGAGTAGATTTTGAAAATGGAAAAATAAATGGTTGCCGCTGATTTGTTTGAAATTGTTGTTTTCTTGATTTTGGAGCTTGGCTGCTATTTCCATTGCAATTAACAGATGATGTATTTTGTCCTGAAGACTCATTTCCATTAATATGGTTATTTGCACTCGGAAATAGACTTGCAGCAATGGGGTAAGTTGGAATAAATGGACAAGGAGGTGGAACATATGTTGGATATTTTTGCGTTGCCTCATTTTGGAATGTGTAATAATCCACCGGTGTGGACTTGGTTAGCAAACCTAAAAAGCCAGTTATAAATAATAAGTAATGCATATAATATTTAAATAAACAAGATATAGATACGTTACCTTTATCATAAATAGGTGGTAGTCCATTAATTGTTCTAACAGTATTTTTCAGTCTCGGCATATCATTTAATCCGCCTAAACTTGCTAAAATAACTTTCCATAATAGAAGGAGAAACTTTCGTATTTGTTTAGACAGTTCCATCTACGTGTCAGCACCTTAGCTTATGTAAAATTATTGGTCGTAATAAAAGTTTTTAAGTCACCTTTTTAACAGGATAGCCTTTGGCGTTCTTTTCTTTCTCTCGTAATGAAGCAACTATCTCAAACAGGAATACAGCCATTGGCGGATTAAGTTCAGCTAAATAGGTAATCTGCAGTTAAGATATCAGATATTATGAAATTGCATTTAAATTATAATTCAAAATATTAATAAACCAACCAAGCTCAGTTCCAAATGAATCGTCCCCTCGATGAGTTTCGACAAGCATATATAACAATGTCAAGTAGAAACCAATTTCAGTATTTATGTCGTCGATATATGCTTGTCTATCCACGTTAAAATCCGGGCGGCTTTATATATTGATAGTAATTAGTTGATAGTATACATATGTTGGAGAGAAAGTCAATTGGTAGGTAAAATACCTATAATAATCATGTGCATGACACGCCAGCTTCAGAGCTTGGAAATATGAGAGGAGAGCCCCACATTTTCGTAGCAACTTGTTGTTTTCCATGATCCATTCAAGGTGTTGCTCTTGTGTTATAGTTTCACCAAATGTTCCTGAATTCGAGGATCAGCCAAGTATAAATTGACTTGTAATTTGCTCAAAATAATCCGGAACGACGAGTATAATACACCACCTTGAGCAATATACAATAACTTTTTTGCAGACAAAAATCTTTTTTCAGGATCTTTTAATTCCAAAGTTTCCAACAAATACTCGATGTAAACACGGCGTTCAGACATAGTACATGTAGTCCAGGCTATCAAAAAATATTTTATATTAAAAAGCACCTTATAACCATTTGAAATTTATGTTTTATGTCACTTACTTTCACCGAATCCATCGTCAAAAATATTTTTGTTCTCTAGGCATTGTGAAATTTCAGCATAGCTATAAAACTCATCAATTTCTTTTGAAATACTATCGTGATCAACGTATGAAAAAGATATTTCTTTTGGCTAGTTAGCAATATGCGCAAATTTTGAGTAAATTTTATAAACAATACGCGATTTTTCATAAAATAATTTACATAACAGAAAGCTTGTAACTTTACCTTTTGCTTATTTGGTAATTGTTTTACTATTTTTTTTAATTGTCCCAAAGTTAACGAATCGTCTGGAGCTTCGTCATTTACGTGTTCCCCCGAAGTGTCATCCATTAGCGAAACTGGTATAAAATAACGTTCATTTTTTTTTAATTTAACCATCTGAATATATTTGGATATCGCAATGTAAATCAGGGACACCCACAACTTATTTTTTTTAAGAAATCACGTTTACCTCCAAATTTTGTCTATAAAACCGCTAATAAAAATGATTCCTTGGCAAGAATTTGGTATCTACTATATTCAGGGTTGGCTAATGACCTGGTCATTCAAAAAATTACGATGACTAAATGACCATAGTATGTCCCCTCCACGGTAAACTTTCATAATTGCACCCTCTATAATTGCACACCCTCTTTAAATGGACCCTTATTTCTGGTCCCGAGTTTATGAATTAATGCTAACAATGCACACCTCTAGACTCTGTGTGCGAGAAATTTTTATATTAAAATTCGCTCTATAAATGCACACCTCTAAGTGAACTATTTTAT
The DNA here is from genome assembly GCA_910592135.1 of Racocetra fulgida. Classification (NCBI taxonomy): domain Eukaryota; kingdom Fungi; phylum Glomeromycota; class Glomeromycetes; order Diversisporales; family Gigasporaceae; genus Racocetra; species Racocetra fulgida. The sequence continues at coordinate 6,619 of CAJVPZ010001615.1, read as the reverse complement.
AAAATTTTGATTTGGGACTAAAATGTACACTTTTAATTATAAATTTTATAAATAATACAGAGAGACCTCTCTAAATGCACTCTCAACTTCCGGCCCAAGTTCATAGGAGGAAATTCGTCTGATTGGCTGATGTACAGTACTTTTTAAGAATGTAACGTTTCACTAATAAAAGATCAAATATCGTTCTTGGCTTTAACGTGCCAACATTCACTGTTGTGCAAAAGAATCAAAAAAAGATTAGACTCCACTTAGAAGACAAATTTATTCGTCTTCTATTGGACCATACAAAATATATATTATATACAGCATATACCATAGACAATCTGTCGATTAATGTAAGGTAATTGCAAACGTTTTGTTAAGGTATTTCTATTAGATCATACTCAAAGGAACATAGTTGAATTTAAATAGTTTTAACTCTGTAGTAAAATTTTCTTGGTATTTTATATATAATAAAATATTATAAAAAAGGTTTTTTTCGAATTTAGTGTGTTAACAACTTAATTTCTTATGAAATAATTTTTTAAAGTTTGAATTTGAATGTCTCACATTAAATGCTACGTATATGCAGGGTTCTTATGTCGGGTGCTTATTAATCATTGATATTTGTAGTATGTATTATATTAGTTTGGGTGTTTACACATCTATTTGTTTTATAAAGATTTGATCAATCAGATTTTTACAAGTGATTGCGAATTTTTTGGTGATTTTTATGAACCTACCAATAAAGTAAGTAAAAATTATGATTGCAAATTTGTCATACATTAAATTTACGTTTATTGGTTGATTTATTTAGCACAACATAGAAATCATTGTTCGTTTTTACGACTTGAAATTTTCATATTTATGTTCAACAAGACCTAAGTTCAAAGAACCACAAATAATTTTTCAAGAACCAAAAATAGGCATAACCTTTACTAGTGACAATGCTGCTACGTAAAAATAATCAATATTATTGTTTTGATCATAACAATTTTTATTGGCTAATTTATTTTGGGTCCCAATTTTCATACCCCCAAACTTAATATCTATACCCCCCTGCAGATTTAACATTTTTTAAACTTTGAGCGAAGATATCTCAGTAATTATCAAGCCAAATTTGATTAACTTTTTTTTTTTGAATTCTATAGATTCATAGAATTCAAATAAAAAAAAGTTCATTGAATTTGGCCCAGTAGTTACTGAGATATTTTTGCTCAAAGTTTGAAAAAAATCAAAACGTCTATCAAAACAAAAATATGCAAAATTTTCTTTAAACTTAGAGCGAAGATATTTTAGCAACTACCAAGCCAAATTTGATAAATTTTTTTTTTGTTTGAATTCTATGAATCTGTAGAATTCAAATAAAAAAAAGTTTATTGAAATTGACTTGGTGGTTGTCAAGATATCTTTGCTCAAAGTTTTAAAAAAAATTTAAAACGTCTATTAAAACAAAAGCTGTGCTACAATTTTTTTCAAACTTTAAACAAAAGTATCTTGACAACCACCAAGCCAAATTTGATAAACTTTTTTTTGTTTAAATTCTATGAATTTATAGAATTTAAACAAAAAAAGTTCATCAAATTTGGCTTGGTAGTTGTTGAGATATTTTTGCTCAAAGTTTGAAAAAATTGGGACACAGCTTTTGTTTTGTTAGATGTTTTGGATTTTTTTTCAAACTTTGAGCAAAGATATCTTGACAACCATCAAGTCAATTTCAATAAACTTTTTTTTATTTGAATTCTATAGATTCATAGAATTCAAACAAAAAAAGTTCATCAAATTTGGCTTGGTAGTTGCTAAGATATCTTTGTTCAAAATTTAAAGAAAATTTTGCATAGTTTTGTTTTGATAGATATTTTGATTTTTTTCAAACTTTAAGCAAAAATATCTCAGTAACTACTGGTCTAAATTCAATGAACTTTTTTTTATTTGAATTCTATGAATCTATAGAATTCAAAGAAAAAAGAGTTTATCAAATTTGGTTTGATAATTACTAAAATATCTTCGCTCAAAGTTTAAAAAAAATGTTAAATTGGCAGAGAGTATAAATATTAAATTTGGGATATGAAAATTAGGACCCTTTATTTTTAGATAAATGCAAATTAAGGTTATATATTCAAATTTTATATACAAATGATTTATATAAATTAGATAAGCTAAGTTAAATTTTTCAAATTTCTATATAAATTTTCTTAACAACTGTTTAAAAGAATTTGACAGTGAATTTTTTTAAATTAATTTTATAAATTAATAAAATTTATTAAGAGTGTGGTGACTTAGAGTAGTAGTTAAGTTGTCACCCCCAAGCAGCAGGTCTAGAGTTCAAATCTTACCAGAGACATTTTTAGAAAAATAAGCCTGTGCATAGTAACAATTATTTGATAATCAGTTAGGTATATTACCTGTAATCTTGGTACTATTATCTCGAAATAGAAGTTCTTGGACGATCCAAATCTAAGAAACTGGAATAATTGAAACCTACTTGGCAAGACCCAAGTAAAGAGGTAGTGAAGATCTTCAACAATACTGCGAAAAAGTTAAAAACCGGAGACTAAAGAACCAGACGAAAACCCTGGTGCAAGAAGGGTCCACCAACCTGACTGCTGGAGTTATACTGGAAGAAAAGGTTCTATGCTATAAAATTAGAAACTAAGGGAAGTAAAACCAAAAGGCACTTAAAGCTTAGGTACAATGACCTGTCCAGGCTAACTGGTTTGGTAGTTGGGGAGGGATTAGTATAAGGACTGGCTTAATGTGGGTATCGAGATCTTGCAAGAGTATCGGATATCAGAATTGTGCAGTTTAATGGTTCGCTCTGACTGCTAATGATAGTTTCAGCTGCTGCAGAAGGTATTCATAGCCTAATTTGAAAGTGCGCAGGATATAGAAAGATTAGGGGAGTATGTACTACACCCTCTCTAGAGCAACTGGTAATATGAGAACCCTACTAGGTTATCTATAGAATTAGAGCACAAGTAGTGTAGCAAATGTCGATCTGGGTAGTCTTCAATAAGAAGCAGCATAAGGTTATGTGCTAATATGATTGAGGTGAATGGTACAGGACGGGGGACATCAGAGAGTTTAAATGGATAATTTAAATAATAGTGGGTTATAGGTACAGCATCTAGTATAGACCCTAGTAATAGATAGCTACTTAATTAGGCCCTCAAAAGGCGCAGGTATAGCTAGAATATATTCTCATTAACTAATAATGTACTATCTAAAATACCTAATAAAAATCTGCTTTCATACAACATTGTGAAGATTAAAAAAAAAAAAAAATAGAATTTATTTAAAAATTTTTTTATTAAATTCTATCAAGTAGTTGTTAAAAAAAAATTTAGTTAACTTTAAGAAAATTTTTATTATTTTTAAGAAAAATAGTTATAAATAAAATTTTTTTAACTTAAAACAAAAATTTCTTGATAACTATTTAATAAAATTTAATAAAAAAATTTTTTAAATCAGTTTTATAAAATAACAAAATTTCTTAAAAAAATTTTATTAAATTTTATCAAGTAGTTATTAAGAAAATTTTATTTAAGGTTTAGAAAAATTTTAGCTACAGCTATATTTTTAAAATTTTTTTAAAAGGGTGTAGCGACTTAGTGAAGTTGGCAAGTTATCGCACCCCCAAGCAGCAAGACTAAAGTTCAAATCCCACCGTGACGAAAATTTGAATTATAAAAAATACATTTGGAAGACTGTATCCTATTGGGTTGTAGAACCTGTAATGGTGGTTGTACCAGCTTGTACTAAGAGATAGTGAAACATATAGTATGATGTACAAGTTATACAAAACCCGAATAAAACTACTGGATAAATCTAGTGAATTTATAAAGTACAGAAGCCTGCTTGGCAAGACCTAAGTAGAAAGATAGCACGGATCTTTGACAGTTATTATATAAAGGATGATCAACCGGATACCAGAAAATTGGACAGAACCGAGGTGTTTAGCAAAAACACTATACCAATCAGGCCAATAAAAAAAAATGAAAGAAGGGTTTTGCCCTTCCGGGCTGTAGGATTGGGAGTTTGGGTTTCCAGAGATATGGGAGGGAGTTTGTAAAATAGGTACCGGGGTTTGGGTGAACTCTACAAGAGCAGTAGTAGGTAACTGTAGCGGCTTCAGCTCACAAGTACTTGTTCTCAGACTTGATATAAGTTACCAAAAAGGCCTAGTCTGAAAATGTATAAAACATAGAAAATTAGGGAGTATATACTACACCCTCTTTGTAGTAACCTAGTAAGTATAAGAACCCTACTGAGTTATCTATAGAATTAGGACACAAGTAGTATAGTACATGTTGATCTGGGTAGTCTTTAAATGTAGCAGCACGAGGTTATAGGCTAGCATAATTGTAGGTAGTGATAAATGTACTACTTAAATACCTAATAAAAATTCGCCCTGTTTATGATATTGCGAGAGGAAAAAAAATGTTTTAAATTTTTTATAACAATTACTATAATAAAATTTTTTTTAATTATTTTATAGAATTATTAATTTAAAAATTTTTTATCAAATTTTATTAGATTATACAAAATTAATTAATTGATTTATATAATCTAATTAGATCAAAATTTGAAAATTTGTAAAAAAAATTTGTATATTAAGTTTATTTATATATATTCTAAAGTATAATATTCATATTTAGTATTACAAAAATATAGATTAGATTGGATTCAGATTTAATCTAATTCCAACTGTCAGATTAGTTTTGGTCCAAAAATTCAGATTGGGCCCAGATTAAGTAGGATTGGACCCTGATTGAACCTAATTTAAAATTAAAGTACAATTTTTTTCATTTTAAGCTTGTTAATGTTAATATTAGATTTAAATAAGACTCACAATCTATCAAGAAACTTTACTTTAAACTCAAATTAACAAAAAAAATAGCAGTTGAATTTATATTTGACCAGGAAAATACTACTATAGTGCACTAATCAAAGTACCTGAGTTCAATACAATCTAACCAAAAAAACTTATAAAATACTTATGAGTATTTTGATCGATGACAGGTATCTTGTATAGTGAGTACTTTGTACAGTCTTATATATGTAATATAGAAATCAATATGTGTTATGTGAAAAATGTCATGCAAAATACCTGGGTATTATCCATAGTTAAAAAAAAATACTATACAAAGTTCCTGAGTATTTTGAGTAGGGTATACAAAAAGGAGAGTACTTTGATCAGTACACTATGATAATACTTTAAGTTCTAATAGTATAATCAATTCGTAATTAATATTACTTTTACCAAATTATTTATCCAGATCATTAGATATAAACTTAATCAGTTGTTAGTAGTATATTTTAGACTTGTTTGAGAACTATTTGGTATTGTGAATTAGGTGTATATTATTAAATTCAACTAAATACTTTTGAAATTAAGGTTTGCTTAATCTTATTTATATTATATATTTAGTTTGTTCTTTGACAATTTCAATTATTTATTTCTTAAAAACTTACTTTTACCAAATTATTTTATCTAGATCATTAGATATTTGTTTACTTTAACTCAATTAGACCACTAGATATTATATTAAGCTCACTTAAGAAGTTTTTAAATAATATGAATCAAGTATATTCTATTAAGTTTGGCCTATAATATCTGTTTTCTTTTATAGATTGAGTTTACTGAGGCTACTGAAGTATTCTATGAGTTACAAATCAAATTTTAATTAGATATATTAATTCAGGTTATTGATTTATACAACATCTCCTTTAATATTGCAATCTTAGTACTTTGATTATTAAACTGACAGTTGTTATGATTTATTAATTCTTTTAATTGTTAATTTTTAGTATTTAAATTAAGCAAATATAATGTGTCTCATCATCAAAATTAATTTCAGTTTTTGTTATCTTGATTAATTTATGAAGATGCTTAATTTCACCTTGTTGCTCAGTAAGTTTGTGTTGAATATGATCATTTTTCTGACTAAGCTTTTTAGCTTAATTAATAGCTCTATACCAGTCAGTACTATTTTGTTGAGAGTCTGTGTAGCTTTATTAGACTCTAATAATAATTTCTTATATTCTTTTAATTCAATTTTCAAGATTATGATTTGAATCTTTATGTCTACATTCTATTAAATATTATGAATTTAGTTTGTTTTGACAATTTGATTATGCATTTCTTAAAAACTTACATTACTAAATTATTTATCTGGATCATTAAATATTTTGAATTAGGTTTATTTGACTTAATCATTTGCTAACATTACATACAAAGTGTTTGAGAAGTCTTTAAGTAATGTGAATCAAGTATATTCTATTAAATTCAACTAAGAATTTTTAAAATTAAAGCTTATAATAATATCTAATATTTTGTGTAAATTGGACTTGCTGAGGCCATTAAAGTATTCTATAAGCTGGATTACTATTATGAATTAAATTCAATTAGATATATTAATTTGGGTTTGGGCAGTGTCATTTATCACTTGATTTTTTTTATCAGAAGCTTACCTCTCTCCTCCTTTTAATATATATTTGATCAGATTCTTATATATAATTTTAAAATTTTTATATCTCTTCTTCTCTAAAAAATCATCTGATTTTTTTTTGTCACATCTCTTACTATAAATTAATTTATTTCTTTGACAATTTAATTATGTATTTCTCAAAAACTTAC
>CAJVPZ010001614.1:0-14060 GCA_910592135.1 Racocetra fulgida | reverse complement strand
AAAGTTTTCTTTGAAGAATCACTATTTTTCTTAAGAAATTTTCCAGATTTTTGTCTATAGTAATTTACATATAAAACTACGTCACGTTACACTATGATCATTCTTCTGTTCACTGGAGAATCATCAATTAAAGCATTAAAAAGTTTTGCTTGTGGCAGATTTTTACTTCCTATATAAAATCCATAATACCATATAGATCATATGAAAAATGATCTACATACACCCTACCCTTAAACTCTTTGTAATACACCCACTTATATTACTAGTATATCTTTGTTACATTTGTTAGTCAAGAAATCTCAGATGTTTTCTCTATTCTTTTAGAACTAATTTATTTTCGAGGCATTATTGCTAAAGCTTTCCATATCTACAATCTGGTTAATCTAGATTTTAGTAACTTATGCCAAGTTTGAAAACAAGTACTTGCAAGCTGAAACCATTATTATTATCTATTTCTGCCTTTATAAAGTTTACTCAAACTCCAGCACCTATTATATAGACTATTTATTGTTTTCTGATTTCTCCAAACTTCCAATCCAGATAGCTTAAAAGAGCAATCTCTTCTTCTAATTATCTAGCAACCTGGTTGATATAGTGCTTTTGCTAAACACCTTAGTTTTATCCAGTTTTTCAGTTTCTTGATTAATAATCCTTTATATAATATTATCAAAAGTCTGTATTACCTCTCTAGTCAGGACTTACCAAGCAGACTTCTGTATATTTCAGCTTTTAGATTTACTTGTTGCTTCACTCGGGTTTTATATAACTCATATATCATATTAATATTTTACAGCCTCTCAATACAAGCTGATATAACCAAAGTTACAGATTCATTAATTTATTAGATTATATATAGTTTGTCATAATATATTCTATAAAATTCAAATTTTATCATCAGTAAGATTCAAACTCTTGTTCTGTCACTTAGAGATGTAACAACTTATCAACTTTACTAAGTCACTATACTCTATCTTTACAACTTTTATTAGAAGCCTAAAAGTGATTTACTTAGTAAGAAAAAGGTTTTTTTAAATGAATACCATTAAGAAATTTTATATAGAACAGTGTTGTATTACACTATTAATTAAACAAGAAGAAATATTATTCTTTTTTTTTTTGTTTTATAACTAGCTTCTTTGGGCTGAGGTTTTTATTCAAGTATATAAGTAGAAGGTTTCTGTGAAACCCTTATATTAAAGAATACAGCTAGCCATATATGCAACTTTTGGTTGCCTATTTAAGTAAACTAAAGGCTATTAATCTTATCAAATTTATTAATTCTTTTTACAATATTAGTTCAAGAAAACCAATCAAGTTTAATACAATATTTGATTAGATTTTAATTATTTTTTTATACTATGTTAAATTTAGTTTTTTTCTTTAAAACCTGTTTATAATTTTTTTTTTTTTTGTAATCTTGTTTTCTTTATCTTTAGGATTTTGCACTATTTTCTTCTTTTTCTTAACTTTTTTCTGTTTTTTAATTTTATTTGTAATCTTGTTTTTTTTAATCAATAACTAGTTTATATTTAAAGTTTTAAATATCCTTTTAAACTTTGTATTAAAATTTTTTTGATTATATCAAGTACTTTTTTTATAAATTTCTGTTTTAAATCTTATTTTTAATTTTTTTTATTTGTTTTTATTATAAAGTATCTTATCAAGTATTTTTGCATTTTTATTTTTATTTTTAAGTTTTTCAAAGAATAAAATCTTGACTTTTTCTTTGCTTATAAGCTTCTTTATCAACCCTTTTATTTTAAGTATTTTGAAACTTACTTAACTAATTTTTCTTCAAAACTATTTTTTTTTTTTTTTTTACCTTTGCAATATCGCGAAAAAGCGAATTTTTATTAGGTATATTAGTAGTATATTCTTGGTTAATGAGAATATATTCTAATCATACCTGCATCTTTTGAGCGCCTAATTAAGTAGCTATCTATTACTAGAGTCTACACTAGATGCCATATCTATAACCTACTATTTCTTGAGCTATTTAATTAAACTCTCTGGTGTCCCCTGTCCTGCACTACCACCTTAATTACACCAATCTATAACCTTGTACTGCTTCATTGAAGACTATTTAGATCGATATGTACTACACTACTTGTGCTTTAATTTGATAGATAACCCAGTAGAGTTCTTATACTTACTAGGTTACCCTAGAGAAGGTGTAGTATATACATCTCTAATCTTTCTATATCCTATACATTTTCAGACTAGGCCTTTTCGGTAACTTACACCAAGTCTGAGGACAAGTATTTGCAAGCTGAGACAGTAGATGGAAAACGGGGTTTTTGGTACATTGCATCCAAATAGGACCAGGAGGTTGCCCTGAGTATCAATTCATAGTTTACTATAGGCGGAGCGAAGCGGAGCCTTTGTGCGAAGCGAAGCGAAGCACATGTAAACAAATCATAAAGCATGGTTTTTGGCACATTGCATCCAAATAGGTTCAGGAGGTTGCCCTGGGTATCAAAAAAATATGAGGCAAATCATAAATACAAAACATGGTTTATCATAGGCGGAGCGTAGTGGAGCCTTTGTGCGAAGCGAAGCGAAGCACATGTAAACAAACCATAAAGCATATAATAAATGCAATTCATAGTTTACTATAGGCGGAGCATAGCGGAGCCTTTGTGCGAAGTGAAGCGAAGCACATATAAACAAACCATAAAGCATATAATAAATGCAATTCATAGTTTACTATAGGTGGAGCGTAGCGAAGCCTTTGTGCAAAGCGAAGCGAAGCACATGTAAACAAACCATAAAGCATATAATAAATGCAATTCATAGTTTACTATAGGCGGAGCGTAGCGGAGCCTTTGTGTGAAGCGAAGTGAAGCACATGTAAACAAACCATAAAGTATATAATAAATCCTAATATTATAAGACAAATAGGTTTACTTATATATAAAAAAATCGTGATATAAATGCATACATATTGGGTTCCAGAAATATTTCCAGAACATCCTTGGCACTAACCTGTTACTAGCCTGGCACTAGCCCATCACTAACCCATCACTAGCCTGAATTTTTGCAAGCTTTTGGCGTTGATAAAATTCTCGAATACGATATTTACCTGCATGTTCCCTACAAGCATTATAAATAGAGGAAGTTAATTTTCCACATTCTATACAGAGAACTCGGTTAGAAGATTTCCAATGAACTTTACACCCTTCTGCTCGATAGCACCCCTCATTGCATACTTCTCCGGACCTAAGAATATATGGACATTTATAAAATCCCATACTAGTTTGTTCTTTTGAATAAATATGTAACTCTATTTATCTGAATAAATTAATTTTTATTTTAAACTTTTTTGTAACCATATATAATCTTTAGGAAAAAATGAGCGAAATACTTGGTAGTATCACCGGCGCATTAGGACGATTGTTCAAAAATCTCTTACCAAGCTGGGGAGACCCGACGCCACCCAAGTTATCCGAACTTTCCGAGCCACTAGTACCAGAAGAAGAGCCGGGGTCAGAAGAGGAGGAGGAAAGCGACTATGAGACCGCTGATGAAGGAGATAAATCAGATTCTAAATCTGATAACAAGTCCAAACCTGAAGAAAAAAACAAAATAATATTTCGAAAAATAGAAGATCTAGCTCCGAAAAGGTTAGTAAAAACTAGAAGAATTTCTGACCAAGGTTTATGTGTTGATCTTCTTGCTAATATTCTCGAAAATTATTCCTATTGAGAAGATCCCTTAGCCACGTTCGAGGATGTTGAAGACCAAATCAGTGATGTATATAGAAGAGAATTAGCTCGCTTAGAAGGAATTAAAACAAAGATAGTCCTTATTGCTCATATGTATCGGTTTGTAACAGTAGGAAGATTTCATAATCATCGATTAGATCAAAACATAGCATTTCCAAGTGAAATCTTGAATATTATTCGCCAGAATAGAATAGACCAAACAGTCTCACGACAATATCATGAAATTCTAGATAAAATCGACGAAATGAAACACAATCAACATTCGGGTTGGACTTATGAATATAGTAAAAAGATCTTTTTAGAAATAAGTGCGTACCAGCCACTCCGAGGTAGATCACATTTTGCATTACCAAAGATTTGGGCAAAACCTCAGTTAGGAATAATCAATCCACAAAATACAGATGAAAGATGTTTCGAAGCCTGTTTAAAAGGTTATTTAGCTAGTGAAGAAGCTCGTAGACAGGGAACTAGAGCGAGAAATCTTCATGATGTTAGTAGATTAAGGCGCTTTGATAATGTATTAGATTTCATCGGTATAGATTTTCTAGCCACATTGCGTGATATTAACAAATTTGAAGAAAATAATCCATCTTATTCAATAAATGTCTTCTATCCAGCACCGTCCAAAAATGAAAAAGAGTAGACAACTAGAAAGTTGGACCCACTTCGCATATCAGAATACAACTATCAAAGAGAACATATGGTGGATTTAATTTTATTTACCAAAGGAGAGGAAGATTTGAGAGATCGCTGTAATATTAATGAAATCCCTCTAGGATTAAATACGCACTATTGTCTTATCAATGGTGAAAGTGGATGGAGTCAAATTATGAGTAGTTGGAATAAGCGAAAATATTTCTGCCGTCACTGTATGATTGCTCCATTTTCAAAAAAGGACCTGCTTGAAGAACACAAAAAGCACAACTGTCATGGACGAAATAATCCTAATGCTGGCCAAAGAGAAATATTTTCCGAAAAGGGGAAGCATATCATGAAATTCAAAAATTATAAAGCAATGAAAAATGTGCCATTTTATTTCATTAAAGATCTCGAAGCAGATAGTGATCTAATAGAAGACAACATTATTAATAAAAAAACCATTAAACTACAGAAGCAGAAGCCTAATAGTTACGGTTATGTTTTAATCCAAACAGACGGGAAGCTTGCAAAAGAAATTGTTAGACGAACTCCAAATTCAATTGCAGAGTCATGGGAAAGCATGCAACAAAACTTGGAAGAAATCATCAAACCAAAGTTGCGTAACCCAGAAAAAATAAAATGACAGAGCGTAATTGGTGAACACATAACTCTGCATAAAATGTTATATATGTAAAGGAATGTTATATGAAACCTGATATAATAAAGTAAAATATTTTGATTCAATCAAAAAATTCATAGGCAGTGCACATCATGGTTGTGTTAAAATTAAGTGCGAAGCCACAGAAGAAAACTTAATGGAAGCTTTATATCGTACAGAAGGTTTGACTATAGAGGAAGAAAATATATTCAAAAAAGCAACCAAATGCTGTTTATGCAAAATGAAACTTCGAGCTGATATAAATGATAATAGAGTTAGAGATCACGACCATTTTACTGGAAAATATCGTGGCCCAGCACATCATGGATGTAATCTTCAACTCCGGATAAAGCTAGACGAAATTAAGATTCCGTTGATATATCATGATGGAAAACATTATGACTTCCATCATGAAATACGGGAATTGGGTTTAGTTAGTGATGACAAAATCGAGATAATTGCGGACAATATGGAGAATTATAAGATGATAATAATTGGGCAGATAAAGTTTATAAATTCATGCCAATTCCAGTTTCCGTCATTAGAAAAAGTGGCAACTAATTTGCGTGGCAAAGAAAAGACACCGGAACAACTACCAAAGTATTTCCCGATTATGGCACAAAGTATCACACAACATTTACTCCCGCTACTTACACAAAAAAGTGAGTACCCATACGAATTAAATGATTCAGAGCGCTTCTCTAGAACAGAGCTTCTGTCAAGAAAAGAATTTAATACAGTGCTAGGCGAACTAAATTATTGCGAAAATGGCTGTAAAACATGTAAACATGAAAAAATTTACACCATTAGTCAAAAGCAATATGACTATGCGCGGAAAGTATGGAAGGAAGCAAAATGTGAAACATTCGGGGACTATCATGATTTATATCTAAGAACCGATGTTTTAATTTTAGCGGACTCAATTCAACATTTCCGAAAGACAATGAAAGAAGTATCCAGACTGGACCCTTTGAACTATATAACATTGCTATCATTCGCATTTGATATGGCAAAAAAAGTGACCAAGGTTGAGCTCGAATTATTCTATAAGGGGCAGGAGGATATGCACAAATTCGTACAACGTTGGATGCGAGGTGGAAATTCTATGGTGCCACATCGTATAGTAAAAGCCAATTTTCCAGGAATGAAATGTTATAATAAGCGAAAAGCCAACAAATGGCTTCTATATTTAGATGCTAATAATTTATATGGATGGGCTATGTCTTAATATTTGCCAACAGGAGGATTCCGGTGGCTTGACATGAATAATTTACCCAATATTCGAACTATTTCACCAACTGCAAAACGAGGCAGTACTTGGGAAGTAAAATTAAGATATCCAGAAAATCTTCACCCATCACATAGTGACTATCCGCTCTGCCCAGAACGTCGAGTAGTTAAGCACAATGAGCTTAGTCCTCATCAAAATAAAGACTTAATTGATAAATTGAGTGGGGCAAATTCGCTGAGACAAAAAAACTGGTAGCAACATTAAAGACTAAAGACCACTATATTATCCATTACCGAAATCTTTAGCAATGTCTTGAACTGGGGATGGAACTTGAACATATATACCATATATTAAAGTTTGATCAATCTCCCTGGCTCGAACCATATATTACAGCAAATACTATACGACGTCGTGATGCAAAAAATGCATTCGAAAAAGATTTATAGAAATTAATGAACAATGCTGTATTCGAAAAAACTATGGAGGATGTCTGACATCACACACAGGTAAATTTAGTACGATCAATAAGAGAGAAACATCGATTGCGCAAAATGTTAGCAGATCCGGCACTAGTTAGTCGTAAAATATTCTATGGAAGCAATCTTATAGCAGTACATCGAAAGCAAACGAATGTTGTACTCAATAAGCCAATCTATGTCGGAGCTTCGATTTTAGATCTTAGTAAATATTTCATGTATGATTTCTGGTATAATCATATCAAGTGCAAGTATGGAGATCGTGCAAAATTATGCTATACTAATACGGACTCACTAATTATCGAAATTGAGACTGAGGATGTCTATGCCGACATGATTGAGGATGCAGAACTCTATGATTTTAGTGATTATCCCGAAGACCACCCATTACTTAAAAAACTCCCACCAGATCAATGGATAATTCAACCGGACGGTTCACATGAACTAAAAAATAAAAAGGTAATCAGTAAGTGGAAAGATGAATTTGCAGAAACTCGGGTCTTAAGATATGCCAGAAATAGATCTAAATCTTATGCACTAGAAACTGAGGATGGTTACAAGAATGTGCAAAAGGCAAAGGAACTCAAAAAATCTCTTGTCAAAAAGGAGTTAACTATTGATATTTATGAGCGCTGTATTTTAGAAGGTATAGAGGATGAGCCCCGAACTGCAAATTTCTTATGATGTGAACGTTTCGTTCCATATATAATTCATCAGACAAAAAGGAGTATCAACCCACTTGACTCCAAGAGATAGATATTAAATGACCGGATAACAATATGGGCAATTGGGGATTGTCGAATTCCGGCATATCTATCTGCATTGAAGCAATATGGAAATAATATTCCTCAAGAAATATTGACGGATTTGGGTTTATAAAAGATACGCTTAGCTAATACATATAATATTACAATATTTTTTTTCTAGAATTTTTTTATTCGCAATTAAAACTAACCATTTTATTATACAGCAAAGACTTAGTGTTAGCATACAATGACAGAAAATACCCCAGCGAGTGATATTACATGGAAAAGAATTGAGGAGGCACAACTCAAGATAATAAGAGAAGCATTACGCATTCGCTATAAAAAAGATAGCAAGTTAGTTACTGAATATGCTAGTTATGTAAAAAATTTGTGTTAAGAAGAAAATCCTGATGAGTATATAAAATCAACTACTATAATGCTATTTCTAAATGAAGATGCCTATGAAAGAAGAATGAGCAGATATCGGAAATGGTATCAAGATAAAAAAGAACTTCTTGCTAGTCTTGAAAACTTATACAGCCTTTACTATACTTTATCCAAAGAAGAGCGTCCTATAACTGAAGAAGAAATTAGTAAAACAATAGAAGAACTAATTGCAGATGGTGAATAATAATTATTAATCGAGTGCCCATTTTGGAGGCAAATCACAATGCTTAATTAGCATCAATTCCTCTCTTACAAATGAATGTTCTGGACCATCTTCTAACCAATATAAAACAGGTTGATTTTTTTGTACAAGAATTCTTCGAATATTAAAAATTTCTGGACTCCAATTCATATCAGTAATTCTTCTTTTAGCAGGACCATGTTCTAGTTCGCTAGGTTTAAGAAGATACCTCACTATAATATAATAAGATAAACAAGGTTCATTATATCCAACTGGTCTTCTATGTTTAATAGCAGGATTAGCGATTATTTTTTTGCCTTTTAATGCTATTTTTACAGCTCTATTAGGAGACATACCTATCAATCGAGTAGGAGTATTATTAAAAATATCATCATTTATACGAAGTCCCTTAACCTATGCTCTAGATCTTTTACTTAAAGGTAAATGAAAATTTATGGCGTCTTGCCGAAAATATGCATGTTTTTCAAATTCTTGATGATCACATTCAGCAATAGCAACACCTTCCTTAGTTACAGCATACTGGATTTTTACACCATGGCTAAGTAATAAATCTTTGCACTCGCCTAAGTATTCGGTACTTTTATCCACAATTAAAACCTTAGCCCAGGTAAGAGGGCAATTTGGATCACCATAAATTTTCATAAACATTTTAGCTAATGATGTCGATGACTTATTAGTTAAAGCATAACTTTTACGGAATCTAGTTGCTACATCTTTTATTACTCCTCTGTGCTTGTAAATTCGGTTGCCAATTTTATCATGGGGCATAGGTGTGGTATCGGATTGATGAACTTCATTTAAAATTTGTATTCCATTAAAAGAAGAATATTGAATAAATTTAGGGCAAGGCTTATGAATCTGAAAAACAGCTTGCTTATTTAACCAATTACCTACCTCAGCTAATGAAAAATTATGTCCAGCCCTTACACATGCATCTCGCATTTTTTCAGCAGTTCAATAATAACCTTCAGGTTTATAATATAGTTTCTGCAAAGCAATCTCCCTATCCAAATCATGGGCTTTTTGTGAATCGATATAAATCAAAGGTTTTTTCATTATACTATACTAAATAAAAATGGAGGAATTACAACAAACCAACCAAGAGCTTTATGAGGTAGTATCACAATTAGCAGAATCAAATAGGAATTTCGAACAGCGTCTATATACCTTAGAAAGAATTATTAGCATACGGGAGGAAAGAATATGGTTTCTTGAAGAAGAGTTGAATAATGCTATTGAACTATCTAGGCAAGACAAAGAAGAATTAACAGAAGAAATTTCAAAATTAAAACGAATTGTCCGATAGCTTGAAGAGGAAAATAAAAAGAAAGATAAAGAAATTTCAAATAAGAATGAATTAATAACAGAATTCGATGAACGAGAGACAAAATTAAAAAACTGAATACGGAAGATATCCAAATCTGCGGGCAATACCCCCAAAGCACAAGATTATACAATCAGATTAGTGGACGAAAATGAATGGCTTAAACGAGAAATAAATACGGTAAGAACTAATCAAATAAATAGGATTAACAAAATAACCCAACAAAAAAACCGTATTACAGACCTCTTTTGCCAAAATTTTGCATTATCCTTATTAAGATACCGAGATAGATTAGAACTTATAAATACCAGAGAGGCTTTGCAAAATGCACAAGCATGGAATAATAAAAACGAATCCGACCTCGATGAAAATTCTTTAGATATTTATAATTTTGATCAAAATTTAGATATGGATACAATAGCTGAATTGGCCGATGCTATAGACCGATCCCTAGATAATACAACAATATGTAGAACCATTTTAACAAATCAAATTAAAAGATCAACAAGATCAATCCGACGTAAATACACTAACCTGCAGCAAGAACTGGTGAATGAACGATGGAACCGTGATATATATAGGCAGGAGCACGATCAAGCAGTGCAGAAGCGTGATCAGTTACGGACCAATGCTCAGAATCAAGTAAACAGAATGATAAATAATATAGCAAGAAAGCAAACCCGTATCGGTGAATTGCTGGGAGAAAAGCTAGCCCTTCAGCTAATATATCGAAGGTGCAAAGCTGAGGCTGACTTGGCAGAATTCAATCAAGCCTGGGTATTTAATCAGTATCAAAAATAGAAGGCTCAGGAAATTAATTCTCGCCAGAATATTTTAATTTTAAATCAACAAATTTTTGCGCTACAGAATAATCCACCTAATATACAACGAATAGGAATGGCAGGAATACCGAACCATTTTTTGACTAGGGTGACGATATCTTAGATTTTCTTGCGAAGCTAAGATTATACTTGCAAAACCAAGGTGTAAATCCAGCAGATAATGCAAGAGGTCCACCAACAGGAAGAGAAGTAGCTATGGGATATTTAAGAGGCTGTATGAGAGGAAGAACTTTAGAATGGTTCGATGAAGAAATTACTACAAAGCAAAATTGGGAATTAGCAAACTTACTTAATAATATGAGGCAAGCTAACATAGTAGCTGTAAATGGACGTACAGCTATTCAGATAGGAGCTAATGGAATAAACGAGGCCCTTAATCAGCCAGGAAATGCAATAGTTAAGTTAAGAGCCGTAGAAGGTCCTTGGGATGAAGACTGGCGTATAGTGGGAGGCCGACCTACTAATAATACTCCAAATGCTCCCAATGCTAATGCTGGTAATATCGTAGTTGTACCTGGAATTCGTTTTGGTCAAGCCGTATGGTGGTTAAAAACTCATTTTCCTACAGTAGAAGAAGAGCTTCGGAATATGATGTATAGAACAATTGGAAAGGGAAACATGACTATAGATAAATTATATAGAAAAATATTACGAATAGGTAGATGAGCCAACTATAGACCCAAAGAATTATGTAGGAAGTTCTTAGATGCTCTTTCACTTCCATGGCTTGAAAAAGCTGAGGATATCGGCGAACATTTACCATTGAACGAATTAGCTAAAAAGCTTTATAAGATAGAATTACGCCGAATAGCTAGGCATAAAAGAGATAGAATATCTGATCCATTAGTTTCTCAACGAACATCTCGAGAAATATATGAACCCTTACCCGTTTCAGCTCCTCAACAACACGGAGTTTCTTTAGAAGATATGCAAAAAGCGATCCAAAACGCACTGGCATAGCAAAAAACTGAATACCAGTCTTTATTAGAAAAGCAAAAAGCCGATTACCAATTACAAATGGCTCAGCAAGCTGTCGCTCAAAAAGCACAAGCACCTGCTCCACAGATAGTAGAACCAGTTAGACAGCTGAAAGGTCCCCATCATCATTACAATCAGAAGAGAGTCTCAAAAATTATTATGTAGCCGAATACTTAAAAGAATTAGGGTTATTTAATAAAAATGATTTAGACTTGGCTTATCCTGTAAAACCCTTTCAAAGACCTCGCCCTTAACGAAATGAAATTTCTGCTAGGATTGATAAAATAGAAAATGCAATCAATGAAGATAGAGATGCGGTAAATCAATTAACTAATCAATTTCAAAAAGTATATATATGTAAATGTGTTATTTGCGGAGAGACAGGCTATAGTAAAGATAGTTGCCCCAATAGACAAATAGCATGATCTAATTTCAATCGGTCTGCTTATTTTAAGCCTCTTACACCAATAAATTTCCAAAACACACCTCCAGATTCGGATAATGAGGAAGAAGGTTATGATGAAGAAAATCATAGGTGGACCAGGTATGATCCACTGGTAAAAAAAAACAGGTACCAATAGAAAATAACATGCCTGAAACGTATAATCAGCTATTGTCTAAGCTTTCACCACCGATATGAAAAATGTGCTTGTCCCAAAAGGCTCTGGAGAAGGAGTCAAAAAAATCAGATGAGTGGTTTTTATCTTTACAGTACTTGCATTGTAATATAAATGATCTATCGATTCCTGATTTTTTTTAGATACTGAAAGTGAATTTGGTGGAATAAATGATCCAGCAATTCATGCACTTGGATGGAAGATTGATGAGCCATCCGATTTTGCTATAAAGGGCAATTCCAAACATATTATCAATTCATTAGGATGATACACGGATGTGCCGGTTACTATGAAGGACAAAGAGGGAAAGACAGTCACAGTCATTGGAAATTTTATATATATAGATAATGGCGAACCTGAACCAATGCTATTTTTAGGTATGTCTAATATTTGAAAGCTCCAGGGTGTTTCTAAGCCAAATAAAAACCAGTTCCGCATAAAGTTACATGGGAAGACTTATGTTATTCTAATATATAGCAAGGCCCCAGTAGCTAAAGAACCGTCAAAAGAGGAGCAGAACCAAGTATCTACCGATTCCTCTAGCCTGATTAGTGAAGATTTAAAAAAAAGTGTGAAGATCTTGAAAAGCACCTCTTGAAAACTGAGAAATGGCTTGACTTGGCATTAAATGCAAGTAAAATTTTAGTGGAAAGATGCTCTAAGCTTATAGAGAAAAGATCGGATGCGTAACAATGTTTCCAGTAATATTTAATAATTTATTAAGATCAGATTCCCGTCTAGATGTATCATCTTTGAAAGAATTGACTATTCTATTTTTTTCTACTAGAGAAGATTTACCTTTTACCTTCATACTATTTTTTTTTCGACTAACCTTATCTTTTCGTTCGCTAGTTACTGTATTCAGCCTTATATAAGAATTTGTGCCATCTCTATCATTTCCGGGATGCTCTGTATGAATAACCTCATCTTCTTGTATATTAGTAGGGGAGGTATCATGCTCAGCACTTACCGGCTGTAAAGATTCCTAGTTATTTTCTGAAATCCAATCGGAGACACTAACAGATTCTAAGATTCTACGCCACTCCTTAGTTGGTTTAGAAGGCCTCTGATTATCAATGATTTTTTGATATGTTGTTGCCTCTATATAATGTTTTTTACACATAATACGTTGAGCATTCGGAATATTATTCTGAGCATTTCTGATTTCTTCAATAGCTTTAGATAACAAGCGGGTGGCATCCGATCTAAGAAATTTACGAGTATGGGTTAATGGTTTTTTACTCATAACTTTAATAATAAATTTTTATGATACCAATAAAAAACTTGTAAAAAATTTATTCGCTATCTATTTGGCATTGGTCTGATATTGGTCTGATATTAGTTTGATATATATATAGGAAATTCGCTTCCTTTATCACGTAGCTTGCTATAACCGTGATTCAAATAACAAATAGGTTTGAGATGTATATAGTTTAAATATCATATTTGTCTTAAACTGGTTTATTTTTGGTTTGATATTGGTTTGATTCCGATTCTCTTTCTCCACATTCGAAGAAAAAAAACATGCATATAAATGATTTTCATTAACCGCTTTTGCCAAAAAATTTCGATACCATCCTGCCTTCTCGCAATACTTGCACGAAGCCAGACAAAGATAGTTATCAGTTTTTTAAAAATATTTTTTTTTTTGAGCTTGCGAAAAAAAAAGCAGAATTACCAAGAAAAAAATATTTACTTTCAAGTAAATTTATATGGCAAATGTGCATATGCTAAATGAGATAAATAGTGGGGTAGCTCTAGTATCTAGCAATAAACTTGGAGATTTGCCATCTAATCGATATCCGCCCAGCCGAACAGAGCTTGAGAACCAACTTACTTGTACAAAGCGTAACCTCGATATTGCTTTAAGCTCAGGTATTCAGCTTGGTACTAAATGCAATCTCTTGATAAAAATAATAAGAGCTTTTCAGAGCATGTATACCAGCTTGAAAATGAGGCGAGAGAACTCAAAAATCAGATTACTCACAAAGATATTTCTCTTACAAGTACTAAAAGTGAGATCACTGCGAAATTGAAAGAGATACGGGCTCTTCGATTAAGAGTAAAAGAATTGGAGCAGAATCTTTCTTTAGCACAGGATGAGTTATCAGAAATGGAATCTCTCAAGAATGAATCTGAACTAGAAAATACTAACCTATTTTTAGCAAAATTGGA
>CAJVPZ010001613.1:0-14061 GCA_910592135.1 Racocetra fulgida | reverse complement strand
TAAGAATGCCTGCTCTTGTCTCATTTTTTTCTTCTTTTGTTGAACCCCAAAGAGAGTTTTTAAGTTGAGCCTTACCAAGACGATTGCGGATTTCTTCTGAGAGAGCTGTCCAAGCCAAGTTTGATGCTAGCTGCTCTGCTTCTATCCACTTAATTTTGTATTTCTCGCATGAAGTTAAATGTTCTTGATCTTCTTCTTCTTCTTTTATATATAATTTACAAATTGGGCTATTGTATAGGTCTGGTCTTCTAGTCACCAGAGTTTTAAGGACTGATTAAAGACGGAATCGCAAAGAAAATCTTCGAATTGGTTAGATCTATAAAAGAAGCCAGAAGCTATCTCGATACAGCAGTTAACTCAGCCTGAAATTACTTTTATGAAAACATCTGGAAACAAAGATGTGCATTCCTTAATAACTGGGAAAAGAAAAATGAGATAAACTCAAAAAAGAAGAAAGAAAAGAGACCCAAAGTTGAAAAAACAGCTACTAGCAAAAATGAGTCAAACGTGAATCATGGGGAATATAGTCAGAGCCAAGAGCAAACTAAAGGAAAAGAGAAAAAGAAAGATGAAATCATTAAAGAGAAGGAAGCTGACAGAAAAGAAAATACTTGGTTTGCTACGATTAAAGACTTTATTGTAAATAGTGTGAAGCCATTTTGGTATGGCTTCAATGACTAGCTTGGTGCAGCCTTCTGGTACGAGCATTAGCCTTAACCGGTAAGGCAGACCGTCTTTGGGCACCCATAGAGGTAGCCGGAGAATGTCGGATCTATAGTTTAGATAGTTAAATATATGTATATATATGCTTTGATCTAATAAAGATACTGGTGAGGCTGCCAATAATTGGAAAAAAAAAAAAAATAAAGATTAATAATTTAATTTAAATTTAAAATACTATTGAAGGCAACATATTTAAATCTAGATTAATCTATATAATTAAGAATAAAAAATACTATTGCAAAGCAACAGATCAGACTTAAATTAATCTATTATTTATTAAGATTGTGAAAATACTATTACAAAACAACATCAGAGTTTGGGTCCTGTAGCTTATTGGTTAAGCTCTTAAACCTCCACAAACAAGATCAACAGTTCGAGTCAGGCTGGTAGCAAATTTTTAAATTTATTACTATAACTTTATGGAGCCATAATTGGATGCAAAGCCTAGTAGAAAGCCTAAGTGCAAGTATGGTTTTGGAATAGAAATTTCTAGAAGGAGATCTAATCATAGAGTGCAGGTATTACATGTAACAATGGTGTCACAGAGGTTTGAATAGTGAAACTATTGTATAAATAAGTTCTCAAAGGCACAGTTAACACCAACATCTCTTCACCACCACTTTAGACAATATCAACATCCCTACATCCAACTTGTAAAGTACTTACTTGGAAGGGTGATCATCGGATTGTGTACATAAGTTCTAATTCAGAATCATAGGTTAGATACTTGCTTGGAAGAGTAATATGACACTACCAAAACTGGAGTAGTGAGAGAAGCGATGAATATAAGGATGATTTGTAATAAAGGATTGGCCTTATCAAATCTGGAAGCACCTCTGGCAATATATATATTATAGGTTATAAGAAGAAGTTATCACTATAGAGGTTGTAATCTAACCTTGTACATATAAAAGACCAGAATCAGAAGCATGATAATACCTATATAGAAGTTTATAACTACTATAGAAGGACGTACTAAAAAGGTATGATCTTTTAAGCACAAACTGGTAACACTAATGCTAAGCCCTAATACACAGCAAACTTCATCAAAATCAGATATTACCTGAACTGTGGTAGGCACAACTAGTATAAATCGATCTATCTATATGGAAATTGTATCCAATTGATAACTTGTGGCGTAGTAATGTGTAAATCCTGTAGCGCAAGAAACTCTGAGAATAAGGCTTTATCAGGTACATCAAAGAACTGAAACTCATAAAGAGTGACTTTCTGATAAAACTAATTTGGAAATTGGTAGTTATACGATGTGAGACATGAGGTAAATATGGTAATAATAGAACCTTAATAACTTAGTAATAAATACAAAAATTCTGGCTATATATGAATAAGATATAGTGGCTTAGGTAGGTCTAGATTATAGATAAAGTAGTCTAAGTCTTGTATAGTTATAATATTAAATATATATCATAATTTAGAAAAATTGTATACAAGCACATATATTAATAAAAACACAAGGTATGACCTCACTTTAAAAAAAAAAAAAAAAAAAAAAAAAAAAAAAAAAGACATCTTCAAATCTAAATTAATTTAATTTAAATTTAATACTCTATTAAAAGAATACTATTGAAATAATACTATTGCAAGCCTAATATAAATAATATAATAAAATTTACTCTCTTCAATGATCACTTATATCAAACTTATAGCTAATAAAAACAGAAACTTGTTAGAAAAAAGTAGAAGAAACAACTACAAATAACAGTTCTTATAGAGGTCAAGGTTTTTTTTATTTTTTTGAACTCTACTGTATATTTAGTATGCAAGTTAAAAATGTTTATATACAAAATAACTGGCAAGAAGGTAGTGCTCTTGTACAGAAAATTTTAATAGAATCTCTGCTTCTGTTGACGAAGTTAAAGATAGTTGGTTTAAGGAAAACAATAAGCAAGTTTTCAACATATTTCTTATTGAAGTTTAAGGCTACCTGTAAACCAAAACTCTCTACCAAAGCCCTACTCTTTGTTCTTTATAAAATTTTAACAAAAAGTAGAAAAGTTGGTGTACTACATTAAAGGATCAACAACAACAATCACTGTCAAAAAAGGAAAGTCACATACAGGAGTACGTGCCTATTTTGAGATTAATAACATTTGATCAGTTATCTCAAAAGGTTATGGTGTTTATACTGAGATTTATAGAAGCTGAAAAAGCATAGTTTGCTTAACTTTGCCCAGAGACAAGTACTAGCATAAGAATACATTGCAAGATATTACACCACAAAAAAAATTTCAAACTTAGATCTCTACTCAAGAATAGATATTTTATATATTCTAATATAGTTATAATAACTAGTATAGAGTTTAAACTAGATTATTTAGTAGTACTATATAATTTTTACAATCTGGCACAGGTTTAATAGTGCTAACTTTGTTTTCTTTTCTTTGATTTTGTTTTTCTTTTATATGTTTTTTGGTTTTATTTGATTAAATAAATCAAATTTGGATGTTGAGATATCACCTCTTTTTTTCTTTTGCTCTTTGATTTTGTGTTTATATTTTGTTTAGTAAAAAAAAAAAAAGATACTGATATAGCATATAGCACTGGCCAATAATCAAAAGATTCATGCTTTTAGGAAGTTAGGAGCCCGAAGAAAGGCAAATAGCCACTAAGCGATGTCACACTTGAATTTTTAAGTTGAGTGAGTCACTTGTTGTAATTAAAGAAAGAATAACTATAGTTAAAAATTTTTGTAATTTTTGCTTGATTACTATCTTAATAAAAACAGTAGCAAGAGCAGTGTTGTACATTAGACGTGTTTATATTAAGTAAAATGTCTAATGTCCAAAATTGTCTAAAATCATTCAAGCTTATATCCAAAGTTTAAATAATTAATAAAATAAATTAAATAATATATAATTATATATTTTTTTAGATGCTAGATTCATTTATGAACGAATTATTTTTTTTTTTAATATTAATGGTGAGGCCATGCCTCTATCTTTATTGAATATTTAATTAAGATTATTATATAAAGCACTAATCTACTTTTAAAATATTATAAGAAGAATAGAGACTCAGACTAGTTTATCTGTGGCCTAAACCATTTATGAACAAATTATAATATATTATCTTAATAAAATTTTGAGTAATTTTAATTTAAAAAATTGTTCAAAGTGTATAAAAGTGTTTATGTGACAACACTGAGCAAGGATATGACAACTTAGTGTAGTTGGTAAGTTGTTACACCCCCAAGTAACAGGTTAAGAGTTCAAATTCCATTGACGACAAAATTCGAATTTAAGAAATGTGTTATAATAAACTGTATATAATCTAATAGGTCAGCACCTGTAACCTTGATCATATCAGCTTGTATTGTGAGGTTGTAAAACAGTAGTATTATATATGAGTCACATAAAATAAGTGATATGACTATATAAATCTAGGGGATAAGTACATACAAAAGCCCACTTAGCAAGTCTCAAGTAGAAAGGTAGCATAAACTTTTAACGATACTACGTAAAGATCATCATTGGCAATTAGATACTAGCAGTAAACTGGATAAAGACCAAGTATTTGGCAAACACTAATACTAACCAGGCCACATGTATATAAGGAAAAAAAGATTCAATCAAAATATCTACTAGTCCCTCCTAAGCTATTTGAATTGAGAGTTTGGGATGCAGTTGGTAACTAAAAATGGCAGTGATTATCTATAAAGTGTATACTGGGTTTGAGTAAACTCTACAAGGGCAGAAATAAGTAATGGTAGTGGCTTCAGCTTGCAAGTACTTGTTCTTGGACTTGGCATAAGTTACTGAAGTCTAGATTAGTCGGATTGTGGGTATAGAAAGCATTAGCAGGTTTATCTTGAGGACAAAAAGGACCCCTATAGGTGGGTTTGTTTTAAAGTTCTAAGTCAAGAATCCAAAAATAAAGGGGTATTAATATATTCTCACTTGGTTAGAGGATTAATGTATATAGGCGCAGAGGGTTTAAATAGATAACACAGTAGAGTTATAGGTATGACAGCTAGTGTAGAACTTAGTAATAAAAAACTACTTAAATAGGCAACCAAAAGTTGCACATGTGGTTAGTTGTATTCTTTATGGTATGATGTATACCATATTGTAAAAGTTATTAATAATAACCAAATAAAAGAACAGTGACCAAGAGGTCACCTTAAAACCAAAAAAAATAAATAAATAAAAACAGTGGCAAGACATGCCAAAAAAAAAAAAAAAAAAAAAATACTATTGCAAGGCAATGGATTTAGATTTAGATTAATTTATTTTAAATACAAATAAATTTATACTATCTATTAATTTAATTTAACTCTATTACAAGAATACCATTACAAAACAATAGATTCAGATTTAAATCTATTAAAAAACTACTATTGAAAAAATACCATTGCAAGATAACGGGTTTAAACCTAGATTAATCTAAATAGATACAAATATTTTTATTTTATTTATTATTTATTAAGAGAATATTATTGAGAGAATATTAAGATAATACTATTGAGAAGATACCGTTGCAAGGCAACGGGTTCAGACCTAGTTTTGAGTAACAAAATTGGTGCGGATAAAATATATGCTTTTTGAACTGTATAATCTAATTGGCTCGGAACTGTAACCGCGGCAAAAAAATTCGTGTAACGATCTACGTAAACTTATTGGTCAAGAGACGACATATAAATTCAACATGACACATTCTAAGTTAATTTTCACAATCGCATTTAAATCTATCAAACGCAAATGTTCAACATAACCTTTCAGACTTTCGAATTGTTTCAAAATGTGTTAACACAGACAATTACAAACCTTCCGGAGGTAGATGCTATCCAACTCAAACATATTATCTACTCAAAAATTAATGAACTCACGTCAGCGTCCGATTTTGCCATACTCTTCACTCTTTTCGCGTTTCTTTACGTCGTATTCTCGATCGTCAGAATGATATTTCGCTGGGTATATGGGACAGTGGTTGGAATGGTTAAATTTGGCTTTTTTATTTGTCTTGCTGTCTTTCTTTATTACATATATGTTAGTATCGATTTGAATAAGGGCAACGAAGAACTTAGAATAACGAAACAAAAGTTGGTTCAGAGCGTTAAAGGTGTAGTTCACGGTGATGCCGATGGATTATAATAATTTTATTAAAATAATTTTGAGTAAAAAAGGACTATGTACTAAAAAAAAAAAGACAAACCACAAATCGCATGTCAACTTTAATAGATTACACTCATATATACATGCTTGCTGAATGGGTGGTTTTGTCAAGAATTTAATAAATTTACAGAACGTATGGGTTTTCTGCTTGATTTTTTTTTTTCTTTTTACTTTATCAGGTGTAAAAAAATAGCAATAATCATTTTTTTATGTCAGGGAAATTCAGATTTTCCGGCATTAGATAATTCACGTGACCAAATATAATTCTTTACCGTTATGCTGTGCATATAGGCTGATATACATACCCTCAAATCATCCCTAGAGCATCTGAAGTTAGTAACGCAAGATTTTGCTCACAAATTCATTTTAAAACAGTCAAAATTAGGACTATTCCAGTGCCAGATTATTCCTCTCGTAATCCGCCAGCACCCTCGGCTGCTAGGGAAGTAGGTACTCGAGAACAAACCCATTTCAATCAAGAGACTTTGGATAATTCAGCTCGAAATCCGATCGTCATCGACGACGACGACGAGGATATTGAAGACGTTCAAGGGCAGACATTGGACTTGAACGGAGACGTAAAAAGTATGTATTACTTATGGAAAATTTAAGCTTTCAAGACTTTCCGTAGAATCTAAACTGCTTTATGAAACGGATTTTAGTGGATGATCTTACAAGTGGTTCGGATAGTGATTATAACAAATACTGGATCGATTGGTTTTTGTCTACCAAAGGAAATGAATATTTTTGCGAAGTTGATGAAGAGTACATACTCGATCGATTTAATCTGACTGGATTGAATTCTGAAGTTCAACATTATGTTCAGGCGCTTGATTTGATAACGGATTCTTTGGGCAAGTTTTGTTTTACGAGCATCTTTAGAATAAATTCTTATTTTTTTATTTTAGAAAGTCAGGTTATAAAATTTCATTTTGTTTGTTACTTTTAGAAGAAGAACTTGATGATGAGATGCGTGAAGCTGTCGAGAAATCTGCTCGTCATTTATACGGATTAATTCACGCAAGATTTATCATCACAAGTCGAGGATTAGCGAAAATGGTATGTAAAGGTTATTTGAGGGTTTAAGAAAAATGTACCATCTGGCTTGCCACCTTCCATCGATCTTTGAACCGATGGAATACTCAGATATGGTTTTCTTTGTGGGAAATTTTCCGCTCAGATTAAAGCTGACAAGAGATAGGCTCTCTATTGCACATATGCCAAAGACAATTACTTACTGATTTGATTACAATATGCATCAGCTTGAGAAATACAAAAAAGCAGAGTTTGGTCGTTGTCCACGCGTTTTATGTCACAATCAACCACTTTTACCCGTCGGCCTTTCTGATCAGCCATACACCAAGTCTGTGAAATTGTATTGTCCTCGCTGTGAAGATATTTACAATCCTAAATCCACGCGACATTCCAGCATTGACGGCGCATATTATGGCTCCACATTTCCTCATATGCTCTTTCAAGTCTATCCACATTTGCTTCCACCTAAGAGTAATGAACGGTATGTGCCAAGAATTTTTGGGTTCAAGATTCATGATATTGCCAAACAACATCGTTGGCAAGACCAACAAAGGGAGGAACAACAAAGAAGGATCACCGCGGGAACCGATGGAAACAATAATAGTTAGGATTGTCATGTGTTCCCGAGAGTTTGGGCGCACTACGCGATGTGTTGCTGGACAGCAATTACAAACACTGCCATTCAAGAAAATCGCAAACGAGGAAAGGTTGTGTGGGTTACCATGTATTTTCGTGCCACCATATCGATTAAATTGCAATTACGACAAAACAAATGAATAGTCTTTTTTGTGCTTTTAAATTGTCTTATTTTCCAATTAGTATATTTTTCTCGGTCCAGCGTTTATGTAATAGAGGTCAGTACTGTGCAAATTCTATGATCTACCGTATATATCATTGGCATTCTGGAACATCGTAATCTCAAAAGAAATATACATATAATGACTTTGAAAACCAGCATACTTAGTTAACAGAATCGAAATATCATACACGTGGTTGGTATTCGCACTTTTTGATCTTTACTCGGTCACACATTTTACTAGGTATTTAAAATTCATTCTAGTATACACATTATACGTCTTTTATATAAATCATAAATATCCGTTTATGATAATATGAAAAGGTCTTGATGCCATATTGCCATTTGCTATCATTTTTACATTTATCAGGAATGGTAAAGTTTGATTCTAAAGCTTTTAGATTCTAAATTAAACCTGGTTTTGTTCAGAATCAAGTTCATAAAACCTGTTTTTATCTATCTATCTATCTATCTATCTATCTATCTATTTATATATATATATATATATATAGATGATTTAACGTTAAGTAAATATATATTACAGTAATAATTGCTTGGCCTAATTTAAACCGTATTAAATTTAGTATTAAAGTTACTCCAATTTAGAATTTTATCTTTTTCGTTTTGCGCATGTGCGTTGTACGATGTACTGAGATCCGTGTAACGTGAGATTAAAACAAACGTATTAGTTTAAGGTAAGGTTAGAATAGAGTAATAGCAAAGAACCCTTACACAAAAATTTTACAAGGAATTTTTTTTATTAGAACGCTAAAGGTGGTTTGAGCTACTTTTTTTCGATTTCACGTTACACCTGATCTTACAATCTAATTGGTTGATTAGGTAGGTGCACAAATAGAGTTTGGAGCCGGGATTATTTTTCATGTTATAACCGGTTTTAATCGGTTTTAACATATGAAAAATAATCCCGGCTCCAAACTCTACAAACTCTACGCACAAATTATAAAACTCTATATTAAACTTTAGAGTTCGGCGGCTGCTATACATACCCCTCAATTTTGCTATTTGTACCCCTACTCCTGTAAATTAAAATTTGTTACCTTTGAGCGAAGATATCTTGACAACCACCAAGTCAGTTTCGATGTTTTTTTTTTATTGAATTCTATGAATTCGTAGAATTTTTAAAAAAGGTTCATCGAAATTGACTTAGTGGTTGTTGAGATATCTTCAAAGTCCTAAAAATTCAAAACGTCTATCTCAAATATACTGAGTTTTTTTCAAACTTTGAGCAAAGATATCTCAACAACCACTAAGTCAATTTCAATGAACTTTTTTTTATTTTAATTCTATTAATTTGTAGAATTTAAATAAAAAAGTTTATTGAAATTGACTTAGTGGTTGTTGAGATATCTTCATTTTAAGTTTGAGAAAATAGAAGTTGTATCAAATTTTTTTTAAACTTTGAAGATATCTTGATAATCTTTGAATCAATTTTGATAAATTTTTTTTATTTAAATTTTACAGACTTATAGAATTTAAATAAAAAAAGTTTATTGAAATTGACTTGGTGGTTGTCAAGATATCTTTGCTTAAATTTTTAACAAATTCAAAATATTTATTAAAATAAAAGTAGAGTCAAATTTTTCAAAAACTTTAAGCAAAGATATGTTATTAACTATTACCAAATCAATTTTAATGAATTTTTTTTTATTTAAATTCTATAAATTTGTAGAATTTAAATAAAAAAAAATATCAAAATTGACTTGATGGTTGTTAAAATATTTATACTTAAAGTTTAAAAAAAATTTAATATAGCTTCTATTTTAATTGGTAATTTGCCAGTCAACCAGAGAAGATCTGCAAATTTTTATAAGTAAATTTTATTATTGAGCTAAATGTGGAGTGCACCAATCTAAAATTTTTTTCTTACTAAGTAAATCACTCTTGAGTTCATAACAAAAATTGTAGAGCTCATCACGATGCATCTAATGGTGGTAAGAACATTAAAATTGGCCTGATGGTTCTTGAGAAATCTTTAAAAAATGTTTTACTGATATATAAAATTTCTTTAAAAAAAATCAATTTTTTTTTAAAGAAATTTTATATGTTTATGAAATGTTTTTTAAAGATTTTTCAAGAACCACTAAGCCAATTTTAATGCTCTTACTACTATTAGATGCATTTTGATGAGTTTTACAACTTTTGTTATGAGCCCAAGAGTGATTTAGTTAGTAAAAAAAAGTTTTAGATTAATGCACTCTATATTTGGCATAATAGTAAAATTTACTTATAAAAATTTGCCGATCTTCTCTGGTTGACTGGTAAATCACCAATTAATTGTCCGGAGCATAGTGGAAGACTTACATTTTCAAGAATACATATGATACGTGATCATCACATACTAGAGGGTATTGGCAAAATTTGATATCTGTTATACAGATCATTATTCATTTGTCTGACTATATGATTAATTAATAAAATAATACATTTGATTAGATGTTATGCTCTAGACTTACACCAGTTTTTGTTTTCCTAGTATATTAATTTTTTTAAACTTTAAATAAAAATATCTTAATAGTTATGGCAAATTAAAATAAAATCAGATTAAAATAAAATGAGTAATAGTATAAAATAGACAAGCTACCAAAAAATACAAATTTTTTGGATGTATTTTTTTAGCATTTTTTTAAGATTAGGATTAGGGTTTAAAAGCAAATTTTATAATAAACAAGTATAAGTAGATTTTAGGAACTCAAATAAAAATCTCTTATTTCATTTTAATCTGATTTTATTATAATCTGTAATAATAATTATCAAGTTATTTTTATGATTTTTTTAATTCAAATTTTATAAATTGATTGTCAAAATTTTTTTTTATTTTTATTTTTTTTACTTGGCTAAGAAAGCTAGTGAAGTTTTTATTACAGTAAATCTATTTGTAAATATATGTATAATTTTTAAATTATATTACAACTTATTATTAGGCTATGCTAATCTAATCAGTGATCTGATATTTATCTAACTGCTCTAATGGGTGCCTAAATATATCTTAATTACGCTATTAGTATGCTATGGCCAAAACCAACACTAGTAGTTAGAGTATTTTTTACTTAAGAAAGATATTGTTATTAAATCACTTATTAGTGGAGAGGATTAGATCCACATCTGATATTACTTTTGCATCTTGAAACTATTATATTTAGCTAGCCTATATTCCTTGCATTACTCACCTTTTCGCTTCTATATAACTCACAAATTAGTAACATTCGGGTTATAGATCCTGATGATCTTCCAGTTTGGTATGCTATGTTATTAGTTCTTCTAAGGAAATTCTGACAAAGGTCCAGGATTTGCAGAAACTCTTATCTCAAGCCAGAAACTGTTGTCTAGTTAGGTTTATCACATTACAGAGTTGATATTTCATTGATGGGTATTTCCTTTCACATTTCTGTTCAAGTGCTACTAACCCATATCTCAAACTAATTTCTGCTACCACAGTTTACTGCAGATGTCTCAGGTCTTAATATTATATAGTTGCTCAGTATGTTTCTCTATTCTTTTAAGTACTATCTGCTTTGGTGGAGTTTAGAATATTTCACAAGTATATATAACAATTCTGGTTGTATCTAAAGAGTTATACTAACCCCAGTAATACTATACTACTATATTATACTTGTTCTCAGCATATTGTTATGCAAAACCAGAACAATTCTGGTTATATTCAGAGAGTTATACTGATCTCAGTGATGCTATACTACTATTTGAATTGTAAATCTTAGATTATCATAGACTTCTATATAGATATGACCAGAGCTCAATTCAGTACTTTTATGTATACTTAGAATCTTAGACAACCTCTATATTCTTACCTTTTATAATATTTCCATTCTGCACTGCCAGAGATGTTTCTGCTTCTAGTAAAGCCAATCCTTTATCATAGTTCATTCACATATTTACTATTTTTCTCACTACTCCAACTTTAATAATAATGATTACCTTCCCAATCAAGTTTCTGTATCTTCAATCTAGATAAAGACTAATTTGCACAGTTCATTGACTAGCCTTTCAAGCAAGTACTCCACAAGTTGAATGTAAGAATCATCAGCAAATTATATATATACTGTATAATCTTATATAAGATATTATAACTTGTAATATAATGAAAATCTTACAATTGATATAATATATTACGTTATATATTACATTATATTATGGTAATATTATGGTTATTATTTCGAAATATTTTAAAATATATTGCAAAATATTGTGAAATAGACCAAATAAAAAAATGCAAATTATTCTACAGGTGTCACATATTCATATAGATCAATAAACTAATATGCACATTGTTTTGTAATATTTGGCAAAATTTTGCAAATTTTCATTATAAGTTTTCAAATATTTCGCAAGGTTTTATATTTATTTATTATTATTATATATTATATTTTATATTTATTAAATATATATTTTTAATTATTATAGTATATATTATTTTTATATTATTATAAATATTTTAAACTACTTTCGTATTTCATTATATCTAATTCTATTACTATATACAAAAACTAGCTCTATACACTTATTTTTTATTCTTGTGCAAGATTTTAAAAAAGTGCAAATAGTTGCAAATTTTCTTAAAAAATTCACACCTATTCACACTTTTTTAAAATATTATGCAATATTGTGTATCAATTATACAGTAAATCTTATATAATATTATAGTTTTAAAATTTGCTGATATACTTCTTTTGTTTTGGCAATAACCTTTATTTTGCTATCTTTTTCTAAATACTTCTAAGTGAAAAAAATAAAAAAATAACATTTCTCAGAAGTGTTGGTATTTTTGCAAATTGCTGAAGAAATTCACAAAGTGTCGAAAAAGTCTGAAATAAATGAATAAAATAAAAATTAAAAAAATAAGTAAAAAAATAACAAAAAAAAACAAAAAGTATAAGCAAACTAATAAAAAAATAAACGAAACCCCAAATCTTCATTTCTCTAAAGTAAGAGTTTATATTTTTGCAAATTCAAAAATTGCAAAAGCTGTGTTAATATTTTTGTATAATGCAAAAAAAGTTGTGAAGTACTGAAAAAGTTTGTATTAATTTTCTTACAAAGTACTAGGAAGTAAAAGTTCTGTTCTCGCAAAGTGTTGAAATAAAATAAATTAATAAAAAAATTTTAATATAACAAAAAAAATAAAACAAAAAAATATAAAATGAAAAAATAAATAAAGTAAAACCTTGCAAAAACTTGCAAAAACTTTCAAAACCTTGCACTCATGTCTCTAAAGAAGCATTTTTGAAATTTTAAAAATTGCTTAATAAATCAGTTGTGCATTCTTAAAAGTGTTGAAAATCTGAGTTAACATATGTAAGGTTTCGAAATATTGTTAATTTTCTTGCAAAGATATTCTTGTAAAGTGCTGAAATAAAAATAAAATAAAAAAATTAAAAATAAATAAATAAAAAGAATTTATTTAGAAATAACCATAGGTGAAATTAACCAGTATATAGTTTTGTTTGTTTATTTCTTAATTAAAAATTTTTTTTCATTAACTTTAGAGTTAGCGTGAGGGCTATATTAGGGTTAGAGTGTTTATTATATGTAAAATTAAGCACTGAAAACTTTTACTTAATGATATGAAGTAAGTTTTCATAATAAAAATTTTAGATATTAATGTTTTTTATTTTTTTTCTAAAAATTCTTCATTTTTGTTATACAAAGATCCTGCAATTTAATTAGTTAATTATATAACCGGTGAATTTTACCTATGGTGAGTATTAAGATCATCCAAATAAAAAAATTAAAAAACAAAATGTAAACAAAAAATAAAATGAAAATAAAAAACAAAATGAAAACAAAAAAGCGAAAAAAAAAACAAATAGAAGATTTAATTATAAACAAAAAATCTAATCTGATTTTGTAGTATAGAATTTGAATATCATTGAACTGATTTAAACTAATTTGAAAAATCAGTTTAATATGCAATTCAAATTACAGATCTACTGATTCAGCTTGGTTTTCTAGTCCTAAAATATCATCAGCAAATTTTAAAACTATAATATTATATAAAATTTATGATTAATACAGAATTTTGTGCAAGATTTTAAAAAAGTGTGAATAGATGTAAATTTTATTAAAAAAATTCATAAACTTTCGATAAGTAGCTGTGTTCATTACCTTATTTTGGTTATAATGGTAGTTAAATCATCAAAATTGGCCTAATATTTACTAAGATAGCTTAATTGTAATATTTATATAATTGCACAAATATTACGATTAATTGACGATTCTCCAGTCAACTGAAGAATGATCATAGTAAAACGTGACGCGGTTTTATATATAAATTACTATAGGTGCGAAAGTAGAAATTTTCTAGTGATTGTCCAAAGAAAACTTTTTTTGTACTAAGTT
>CAJVPZ010001612.1:0-14063 GCA_910592135.1 Racocetra fulgida | reverse complement strand
ACAGCATTTCAGAAGTTTTCGAAGGGCAACAGACTAAACTTAGAAGATTAAGAGCTAATAGAAGTAGACCTAAAAACAAGTATAATTGAGTTTAGAAATTTAATTACAAAAAAACTGCTAAAGGAAAGAGTCAAGACTTCAACAGCTATTGGCAAAACTAAAAAAGAAACTCCATCTTTCATATAAATGAAAATAGAGATTGAGGAACCTATCACACAATTAATTCTTAATGAGCCAACACAAAAAAGAAAACATACAGATCTTGATAAAAATAGAAAAGAAAATAAAGATCTAAAACTTAAGCATCAAGATAGTAACTCAAACAAAGTTACAGAAGCAATATTAAACAAATCAGAGAAAGAAATTCTTGAAAGCTCTGATGATGAAAAGGGAGAGGATAAAATAATTCTACTCTATACTAAGTATTGGATCACATGATCAAAAAAACAAAAGAAACTAAAGACTTTGTGCTATTAAGACATAGCAAAAGAATAGTAATAGTTCTTCAAAAAAAAAAAGAATAAAGAGAATAATATCACTTAAGAAGATATATATAGATCTAAATAGGCCTCTAAAGATATCAACAATTTAATTTGGCTTCAAAAAACAGACTGAAGGAGGACCTACAGGAAAAAGAAATATTCAAAAACTCTATTAGAACAGAAGAATCTAAAAACCTAAAACCTGAATACAAATTAACCTTATAGGATTTACCAAAGAATATTTGGTTAAACAAAGTAAAAAGATGCCTTAACTTTTATAATAGAGTAAAAATTTTAGAATGAAAAGAAGAACAATAAGAAGTTAAGAAATCTAAAGCAGTATATATAAAAAATTACATGTTAAATCAAGAAAGATTAAAGCATTGCAAGAAAGTTTGATAGTTTATTTTGAGGAAAGAAGTATATGTAGAATAACTCCAGGTCACTTTGATAAAGCAGAGCTAGTCAATAGAAGAAAATATGCAGCTAGATTATAAGACTTCTCTTGTTATATTCTCAAATTCTCTTTGCTTAGACAGCTCAAGCCAAGCAAAGCCAAAGCAGTATATATTCCAAGTAATACAATAAAAACAGAAGAAGCATTGCACTTGTATATTTTAATAGTGAAAAAGATTTTTTAAAAGCACAGAAAAGACAAATATACTATTATAACAAAAAGCTTACTTGGATGAACTATAAGAAAGAGAAAGAGAAGAAACTAACTTATGCTGAAGTTTTAACAAGAAATGTAAAAAAGAAGATCTATAATGAAAAAACTCGATATAAACAAAAAATAGAGCAAGTCAAAGACAAAGGAAAGCAAACTCCAGTTAAAGAGGAAAAAAAAGAAGAAAAAAAGAAAACAGAAGAGTCACTTTGGATCAACAAAGAACTGGAAGAAGAATTTATTAAAAGTCTTAATTTATAAACAGAAAAGAAAAAAGAAAATGAATCAGACTTAACAAGCAGAATTGATCAACATCAGATTATGCTACAAAAAATTCTCAACAGACTTGATCAACTAAGCAAATAGCAGGCTATATCTGCTAATCACTCCTAAAAGGTGCCTTAATTGATTTAAAGGTAATGATAGTAGAAGTGAACCCTTTCTACAACTGAACAAAATAGCAATTTTGAACTCTATTCAAGACACCTCCAGTAGCCATTGGATGATTAACAAAGGAAAGGGCAAAGCTAAATATAATCAAAGAGAAAGCAATAAAGACAATTATAAAGAACAAAAAATAATTTTTAAAAATAGAAATAGTAAAGTAGAATTGGATATTGCCTGCTATAATATAAATAAATTATGAAGCAATAGACAAAAACTAGAAGCAATATATAAATAAACATCAAATAATAATATAGACATCTTAGAGATAGCAGAAACAAATATCTCTGGCAGAGAAGGTGTTTTTGCAACAATGAACATTGAGAATTATAAAAACTTCTGGTCAAATGCAAATCTAAACAAAAAAAAAGACTCAGGAGTAGGCCTACTTATAAATAACTAATAAGAAAAACATCTGAAGAAGATTGAAAGAAAAAACAAATACCTAATAATAGCTAGCTTTGTAATTAAGCAGCTTGAAATAATAGTAGTAATGGTATACTTGCCTCTAAACAACAAAGAAAAAAGAAAATAATCCAAAGAGAGATTATAGAAAGATACATTAATCGATCTAAGAAAGCTCAAATAATAGTTATGAGTAATTTCAATTACATTTTAGATCTATATCAAAATAAATCATATAGTAATGAAAATGAGTTATTTAAAGTAGATCTATTTATCAGATGGCTGCAGATGCAAAAGTATGAAGATTCCTTTAGACTAATAAATCCAAGGTGCAAGAAGTTCTTCTAGACAAATAAAAACAAAGCTCAAGAATTGATCAAATTTGGATAACAGATGACCTAATTAGTAGGCTCTACAAAGCAGATATTCAAGATATAAATATTTTTACTAGGAGTAATCACAACATAGTGCTTGCAAAAATAGAGCTAGGCTACTTAATATCTTCAGTTAGCTATGTGGAACTCAAAAGAGAAAATTTTAATAGAACTGTCTATTTATATAATGAAGTAACCAAAGAAGACTAAGACAATTATAATGAAGAAGTAGAAAGAATTTTTAAGAACAAGTAGGACCTAATATGAAACCTCTTCAACTTTAAAGTTCTCTCAGAAAAAGAAACTTAGAATTTGCTAGATAAAGCATAAAATTTAATTAACAAAAGTATATTAGCAGCAGCTCAGAAGATGCTATCTAAAAAGAAAATTCTAAATATACTAGCAATCAAAAAAAAACAAAAAAGAAATCCAAGTTATCACAACTCATAGTCTATTTAGGGAGATAAATAAGTTTGGGTAAGAAAAAAACTCAAAACTATGGTATTTAACTAAAGATATCTAAGAATTCAATGAACAGATCAAATGTATTAATTTTTGCTGTGAAATATATATAGAAGAAATTCAGAATTATTAAATAAAGAAGTGATTGATGATCTAAAAAGTTAGTAAAAAAATTCTTAATAAGAGAAGAATGAAAGAACTTGAGAAGATTAGAAGAGAAGAGATAAACAGAAACATCAAAGATATCAAATAATAGATAAACAGCAAGAAAAAATATTAATAAGCTTACTTGATAAACTAAAAAAAATTAAGATAGATAGACTCCTCAAGGAAAGTCTCTTACATGAAGGCTAATTGCAAATCTAAATAAAGTATTAGAAAGCACATGCAGACATTTTAAAAATCAATTTAGAGCAAGAAATTTCTAAGAAGATGTAATAGATAAAAAATGGACTAAAGTATATAGTTTGAAAAAAGAAATACAAGAGACCTGGTACAACAGTCTTAATAAAAATATAACAGAATTAAAATAGTCTGAGATGCTATCAGATCTGAAAAAGAATACAGCACCAGATATTTCAGGTATTATATATATATTAACTAAAGTAGCAAGTAAACAAGCACAGAAAGTTTTTAGAGCTATTGCAAGTATATGCATAAAGACAGGAACAATTACAAAAAAGTAGAAATTATCCCAAATATATCCAATTCTAAAAGAAGAAGACTGGCACTACAACTTAAATAATGTCAGACCAATTTTATTACTAGAAACATTACACAAATATATGACTAAAATACTTACCAAAAGACTTGCTAAAGTCCTTTTGGAAAAGAATATATTAAAAAATTTAAACTTTGTCAGTCTCCCAGTCAACTCTACAGAAGAGTCAGTTTATATTCTAAACACAATTATGGAAGATGCAAAAGGTAATAATAGAGAACTGTGGATTGTATTTCAAGATATGAAAAAAGCCTTTGACTTAGTATCACTTGAAGCTCTACGAAAAGTAATGAAAAGAATTAAGCTGTCCAAGATAATGAGCAAACTTATACTTAATCTTTTTATAAACTGATAATCCAGAATTATTATAGGTTTGGATCCAACAAACTTCTTTGAAATACAAGAAGAGATAGAACAAGGTGAAGTTATTTCACTATTAGTTCAGAGAATTTTCTATAACCCACTTCTGAAAAGAATCCAAGATATTGAGTTAGATTATACAGTTAATTACAGAATGTCATTAAGTCCAAATTCAAGCTTTGCAATCTAAAAAATATGGTTACAATTAGTTGTAGCTTTTGCAGATAATACCAGTATTAGAGATCTGATGTTCTCAGTATTCTTAGAAAAGTGTAATTAGAGTGTTAGGGAAAAAAAATCGGTAGATGTCTTTAAATTGGAAGCTAATAAGATATTTAATGAGTTGATGCTCAGGTATTGAGGATTTTTTTGAAGGAGAGCAGTCTAGTCGAGGGTTAGGAACTCCATTAAAGTCACCTAAGATAATAGTTTTGTAAAAAGAATTTTGTAAAAGTAGAATGATTTGTTCAAAAATTTCTTTTTATAATTGTTTCTTTTCTTGTGTAGGAATAAAAATTTGAAGAATTTTAATAGGTGTATTTTTAAAATATAAATCAAAGACCTATAATATAACCATTATAGTTATGAAAGGTGCGATGTATTTGAAGATTTTTTTATGAATAAAAATTTCAACTCCAGCTTGGTGAGGGTTGATATAAGAGCTCCAGAAACTAGAATATTTATTAGTAAGTGAATTAGTATATTTGGTTTCCTGTTTTGAAAGATGAGTTTCAGAGAGTCCAAATATATCAAATGTTTCATTATTAAGTATTTCAAGTAAGGACAGTTTTTTGTTAGCTTGTGATAAACCATTAATATTTAATGAGCCAATTTTGATAGGAATTGAAGTATTTTCAATTGTTGAATTAGTTGAAGAGCTGAAAATAGGATTGTTAGTTTGATTTGTGTAGTATAAGGAGCATTAGAGCAAGAGAATGAAGTAAAAAAAGAGCTTGATGCTGATAGAGGATAGGAAGATGTAAAAATAGGTGTGTTGGATTGTGATTTAAGAAAAATATCATGTGAATCATTAGTAGATAGAGTATAGTGATTTGGTAGTATATTGTGTTCATGTGGTAAATACACATGTGCTTTACTTTTATTACTGTAAACTGTAATAAAAGCATAATCTGCTAAATAGTTAACATTGTTTTGTCGTAAATATTGTAAAAAAGAATTAACAGTTTGTAGTTCATCTAATAAAGGAAGTTGGTAATAAGTAAGAAATTTGTTATAGCATATTTCTAAATCATAGGAGTTGGATGATGTTGGTAATAGATTTGGGTAAATGTCCTTCTGTAGTTGTGCTTACCATTTTAAGCTCGGTTCTTACAGCTGCGAAGGATTCTATAGCCTGCCATATATGTTTGGTCTGACCATTATTAACTTGGTCCTCCGTGTAATGATCTGAATCCTAATTTTAGTTTTAATAATAATTGTGCTACTGGTAGGAATTGCTTTTTTATTTACAACTTATGAAACAATCCATGAAAGCACAAATAGTCAAACATTGGATATCTGCTTAGGGAGAGGTTCGAATTAAAGTATTCAGGTACTGCTGCTCTAATTAAAAAATTCTGCTGCAATTATCATTAAATCAGCAAATTCTGTGGTGATGTATAAATAATACTTTAAAAACAATATTACAACAAGAAGAAAATTCCAATTTGATTACAATAGACTATATTCACCAATAATTTTTATTCTGCTTACAGAATTCTGTACAAATTCTGCACAGATTCTGCCACTACAGTGCTCTAAACACTCTAGTTCAAATTTTTTGTTTAACAATCTCTATTATTAATTGCTAGAAATAAACTATTGATTTAACAATTGTTAAATATATACATACTAAAAATAAAAATAAGAGAAATTAATAGTTTTAAAATGTTTTATAAATATATAACTTTTGAACTTTTGACAAATTAATTTGTTCAGTATTAAAAAAATGCATTCTTATATTGCTTTCTAGTTGTTATTACTACCGTGAAAAGTAGTCAACTATGTTTGCACAATTTTGCCAAATACAAACTCCTCAATAAAACATTTCAAACAATTTAGTGGAAATATTTTTTTCTACAAATGATCCACCACAAATTTTTCAACTTACAATATCATATTTTTTTTAGTAAAATACATAATTGAAAATTCTGAACAGTGTCTTACTGTTTCATATGCAAGCATTCTTGGTACTAATCACAAATCTAATATTACTAATATTTCCAATATTCCTTCATATGTATCTCACTGTATGTTTTCAGTATTTGTAACTCGCACTGGTCCAATAATGAAATTTAGATAACCTATCAGCTGGCTGATAGGTCTAATAAAGGTAGCATAGATCTTACAATATTTGTCTGATAGATACTGCGATAGCTCACTGATATTTGGCATGTATTTGTGACCTATCAGCTTGGCACATTTTGACCACTTTCTTTGACGTATATACAAAATTTCGGTAAGAATATCGGCTTTAGAATATTGATACTATATTCTCTGATATTTATATAATATTCTAAATTTCTAAGTGGTATATACCAAGTATTACAGAATATCGGCTCACTAATAGTTATTTAAATTTTGCCGATGTTTATGTATTCAAAATTTAATACTATTAATATGATGTATAGAAAGCAATTAATAATCATTTATTTTCCAATATTCAAATATTACTAGTCAATAGCTAATGCTATACTAATATATATTTTTGAAATATTTGCTAAAAAATCTATATGCTGAATCTATTACTAATGTGCTTTATAATATGAACAAAATAAAATTCATCTGTACTAATGTAAATAATGATGTCAAGGTTTCTCTTGTTCATCACATTTTGCGCTTATGAGATCCAGTAAGTTTTTGGGTAATATTTCTTTATCATTATTTACTGTCAAAGTAATAAATATACATAAAAATTATATCAACTAAAAAATAGTATGTTTAGAAGGTTTTTACCTCTGTTTCCTCTTCGCTATAGCCAAATTTTCTGGTTGGGACATTCATTCTTTTTCTATTCTTAATTCGGCTGGACTTACTAACAGGAGTTTTAGTACCAGGATTGTTATTCATAGAAGTTGATTTGTGATTTGTATCAGAATCATCATTTCTAGATCTACGCCCAGAATTACACCCAGAATTATTTGATTCTTCATTATTTGTTTATGACTCATTTGTATCAAAATTATTAAATCTAGGATAGAAAGTTAATAAATATATAAATAAATTTTTTACTCATTTTTAATTATATACCCTGATTCATTTCTAGAACTATGCCTGAAATAATAATTGTCAGCATCGGATTCTAAATCATTGTTAGATCTGGTATCATCAGTATGCCTAGGTTCAGGATCATTGTTAGATCCGGTATCATCGGTAGGCTCAGGTTCAGGATCATTATTAGATCCAGTATCGGTATATCCAGAATCATTATTATCATTATCCTTATTATTATTGGACCCGTTATTATTATTAGACTCTGAATTATTGGTCCCGGTTAGAGATGCTGTAAAATCGTCTTAATGAAGTCGAATAATAGTTGTCACATGGCTATAACTTGCCGTAACTATAGTAAGTAACATAGTAAAGTTACGACATTATAGCTGTAACTTTACTTATTATTTACTATAGTTACGGTATATGACAACTATCATTCAACTTCATTGGGATGATTCTATGGTATCACTAGTCCCGGTAGATGTATTGGACGTAAGATAGTCACCATATCTATTATAATTGTAGGATGAGGCAATTGTCCAAAAGGGTGCACCAAGAGGTGGTCTTGTGTTTTGAATCCAGTTTTTGTCATAATGTCGTTCTCTTATAATTTTATTGGCTTGGTTTGTTAAAGCCACCTCTTCGGCCCAATAGAAAATTTTTTTGCACTATATAATTTTTAGAATTGTAGAAAAAGCCGATACGACTATATTACAACAGAAACTCAAATTAAAAATCAAAATTACCCTTTCAGACCTCTATGGGGGAACATATACTTTAATAATATAATTGTTCGGACATGGGTTTTTTTCTTTTACCGCAAGTTTAATGTCAGTCCCAGTTAATTTATCAGAATGGTATTCTGTTGTAATGACAACTTCAGCAAGGTGGTCTTTCTATTCTTTCTTTTTAAAGGCATTTGGTCAATATTTCTCAATCATAGGATCTTTTATATGGATTATTTGTTGCAAACCTTCGATCCTTCTACCTTTTTTCTAAAATAAATAAATAAAATAAAAATAAACAAATATCTAATAAGTTGGTAGTCATATACATCTTGCATGTGTGAATTTTTTCTATCATGTTTTTTATTCGCTTTATCCAATTCAGGGTCCACTTTAATCTTTGCCATTGAGTATATGCTTTTATGGTTTGTTTAGAGCACATAAACAACTTCTTCATCCATAAATTCAAGGCTTTTATTAATACGCCTTTTCAAAGCAGATAGAATAGAAAGCTCAACAAATGCTTTTTGTTCACATCATTTTTTTGAGTGCTAACCGCCAGCAGAGGATGCTTATTTGCTAATTGCCTAGTTGTACAGAATACTTCTTTTTATAATAATAAATTATGAAATCTGATATTCCTATTGTTAGTATTATCATTATTAATTGATTAAAATATTAATTAAATACAATTGTACCCTAAAAGCCATTTTATATTCTTTGTCCATCAGGACTAATTGCCTTTTCCTGAACCTTTCTTGATCTGGATCATGGTTCTTTCCAG
This sequence comes from Racocetra fulgida, assembly GCA_910592135.1. Taxonomy (NCBI): domain Eukaryota; kingdom Fungi; phylum Glomeromycota; class Glomeromycetes; order Diversisporales; family Gigasporaceae; genus Racocetra; species Racocetra fulgida. Next base: position 5,426 of record CAJVPZ010001612.1, on the reverse strand, counting down.
GTGAAAAAGATCTTTCTCTTTCTTTATTTTTTTTCCTTCCACCATTATTATCAACATCACCATTATAATCGTCAAGATTATTATCATTGTGAACAGATATTGCAGGTGATTGTGAACATTATTGATTTGGAATGCTTGATTGTGCTCTTTCAATATGTTTTAGTCTTTCTTCGAGAAGAGAAAGTTGGGATTTCAAAATTTTATTTTCTATAATAAAGTAAATATTTTTAGCCATATTCGTATTATTAATATAAAATATAATAATTAAGTTATTGTAATATATAAATAATAATCAAAGTAAATATTTTTCTAATATTCATATTGTCAATATATATAAAATAATAAATAAATATTTTTGCCGATATTCATATCATAAATATATAAAATAACAATGAAAGATTAATTAGTTTACCTTCTTCTAATGCATTTACTTTCGTACATTTATGACTCCTTTCGTCCGAACTATTACGGTTATGCAAGTTCAATTGAAAGTGATTGGTATATAAGTGAGAATGTCAGGTACGAGTATAGGAATGTCAGGTACGAGAACAAGAACGAGAACGAGAACGAGAATGGTGACAACAAGAATGCTGATTTTGAAAACGCAAATGAGAAGATTCAGAAGATGAATTGGAACTGTAGTAGGAATATAAACAGCTTCTTTTTTTAGAATTCATTACTTGCCGTGATCTTAGAGATGGTTCAAAACAAAAGAGCATTGAACGCAGCATGATATCAAATAGGAAAAAGACCCAAAAAAAAATACAAAATTTTCCAAAACTAATATAAATTCAAAAAAAGATACATTAGCTAAATATATATTGAGCAAAACAATTATCCCGAAGTATATTTACCTGTGGAATATCAACGAGCGAAAAAAATATGAAGTCAAAAAAAAAAGCTAATAGTTTTATATTATGACTTAAAGTTTTGTCAAAACTTGTGTAATATATTTACCTAAGAATACCGGCAGGAAGAAATAGAAAAGAAGGTAAGAAAGCCGATATTTCTATAAGTTCAATAAAGAGTAAAGTGAAAGAACTTTGTGAACTATTACTTATTTATGGAACTTGAGAGGAAAACAGTTGTGTTTATATTAGGAAACAGAAAGCCACATGAAGTAAAGAAATTCTATTTTAAGAAGGTCGGTAAAATCAAGAGTTAGAGAAATTAAAAAACTAGTTACTTTTATATCTTTTTGGCTAATACTAAAAACAAGTCAATTTTATTGTCATTGGTTTTATTATTTAACATGTAAGTAAATAAACTTCGTTTTATTATTTAAACTATTACATATCAAAGTAAAATAAACTATTACATGATGTATTAATTCAAATGACATTTTAACTATCTTTGATTGTTATGTCGATGTTTTGATTCAATAATATTTTAACTAACTCCAATATTTGTGTCATCTTTATAATACTATTAATTGAAATATATAGTATAGATATTATTATATTATATCAACACGTATTGCAATATAAATTTAATTATTTTTTATGTTTATGTAATATTTATAATTGAATGAATGTCATCTTTAATATAATTTATATATAAAAAAATTGATTTACACTATTTATCAAATGATCAATCATATACATACATAACTCCAAAATATCTGATTTTGTATAGACATAATATAATAAAAAAAATATATATATTCTAAAACAAATTAAACTTTAATTGCATCATCTGTTGTTGTTTCAGCATAGTACAAGGTTGGACGAGCAGACAAATTTCTTAAAATTCATTAGGATTAGTATCTAGAGAGGGTAGTTTATATAGTAAAATTGCCCAACAAAAATTTTTCGTTAGAGCACAAAAGGTGGTTTATTATGCTGATTTTTAAGAGATGAGCAATTTTTGGCAAAACGAACAATTATTTTGAATCTTTTCAGTTAATTAATAATATAAAATTTATCAAAAAAAATAAACTTAAATTTGTTAGTTTGATACACATATTGAACAAAGAATTCAAAAATCTTCAGTGTAATTAATAAACTTTTAATTTGTCAGTTGATACGCGTATTGGACAAGATACAAAAAATAAACTTTAATTTAATTAAATAATTTATCACCTTTTAATTTGTTTGAACAAAGAATACAAAAAATAAACTTTCAGTGTAATTAATAATATATAATTTATTAAAAAAAATAAACTTTAATTTGGTAGTCTGATACGCATATCGAACAAAGAATTTAAAAGTTTTCAGTATAATTAATAATAATAAAAACAAATAAACATTAATTTGTTCGTCCAATAGGTGTATCGAACAAAGAATACAAATAAATTTTTAATGACCTCGTTTTTTTATAAGAAGCTTGTATAAAAATAATTAATATAAATAGGCAAAGGCTTGGTTGTAAAAATTGTTATTATCGTGCTTTTTTTTTTATATCTTCGTTTCAAATATCTTAGTCGCTTCTTTTTATATTTTGCTTTCAATCTCTTTGTCAATATCTTAGTCGCTTTTTTTTATATCTTCGTCATGACTTACAAAAAGGATAAAGGAATTATTAAAAAACCTACCATTCTATTACAAACAAAAAAACATATACACAGTAAAGTGCTATGCTTCTGTAGTAAATGCAACGGTAAAGAAAGAAATCCAAGAGTTAAGACTGGACATGTAGCAGAAGAACAGAAGCCCTTAATTGTTAATCAAAAACATATTATTTCACGATAGCAGATAGGCTATTGGCAGAGAGATATCTCTTACGGAGAAGGGTCCTCAAATACGATGAACAGCGGTTTTCCAATGGATCAGGATAATATTGATTTTATAGATGGTGAAATTTGTTTTTTTCTTTTATGTTTCTTATTTTATCTTTTGTTTTTTATTTTATTCTAATTAATCTAATTGTTTTTTTCTTTTTTACGTTCTATAAAAGGTGGTTATTTGGATAGTGAAGAATATAATTTGGTTCCTTTACCACAGCCAGAAAATCTTCAGTTTCTTGTTAGGAAGCTTTCCGAAGGCTTTCATAATGCGAAGACATCGGCTTTTTATCCTGGCAAAGATTTGTCTCTTTTTTCTGATAATAAACTTGAAAATGATGATACAAGGAGTGATAAAACTGATGAAACTAAAAAAGAAAGTAAAGAAGAAAATGTAATAAGCTTCAATGCACCTAATTTAGATAATAACCCTGAAACCACTTTTTGAACTGTTGATAAAAATGTACTGCAGATTGTATTTTAGGTTTTTCGTTACCAACAAAGATTTCGGCATTCTAAAACAAGCATTGACTCTTTGATTAAGTATTTGCAATATTTACTAACTAACATAGTTAAGGATAAATATCGTAGCTTTCTTACTTCAATAGAAGTAGCAAATAATATGATTAGTATAACTAATAATGCAACAAAATTTGCTGCATGCGAATTTTGTTGCAACTATATAACATAAAAAATATATCAACAAAGAAAGCAGGACAAAATCTGAAAATACTTTGCTGTACTTATGTGGAATTACCAAACCATATTAATATCAGCAGAAGAGTATCATACAACACGATACTTTCAAAAAAAGTCAAGATAAAAAATGGCATAGTCAGAAAGCTAATATCTATTTATCCTGTTATAGACTTTAAAAAAACATTCACAAAGTTGTTCTAGAGATCAGGGTTTGAGGAGGCATGTAGAAGATGGGCCTATCGACCTTTCAAAAACCAATTGTCAGATATATATGATGGTTGGATATGGAAATCATTCTCTGATGATGAAGAAATTCTATTTTTCGTCCAGAAACAGCCAATAGCCATATAGGATTAATGATAAATTTAGATTGGTTTTAACTGTTTGAATCTTCTTAATATAGTGTGGGGGTTTTATATGCTGTTATATGTAATTTTTCTCATCAAGAAAGGTTTTATTCTGTTCTTTTCTTTGCTTTTTTTTTATATTAGTTTTTTTTTTTTTACATTCATTCTTTTTTTTTATATTCGCTCTTTTTTTTTTACATTCATACTTTTTTTTTTTTTTTATTTATTATCATTATATAAAAGGTTTAAACTATCTAACATAATAACATTGGCTGTCATACCTAAACCTTTGGAACCAAAGCTGTATCAAGTGAATCACTATCTTGTGCTAATTGTTGACCAGCTTATAGAACTTTGGGAAGGGATAGACCTATCGGTTACATTTGAGTTTCCATCTGGCAAGAGAATAAAATGTGCTGTAATTTGTTGTTCTAGTGATTTATCTGCAGCAAAAAAGCTTTGTAGGCATATTTTGGCTAAGGTTGCATATCATTGTTGTTATAAAAGAGCCAATTATGACACCTAGAATCAACTTCATTTTGGTAGTATTTCCAATATGGATTTCTGGTTTGTAAAACGTGACTACAACTTTATCCAAAACAATGCTATGGAATAGAAAAATTGTAAGACAGCAGATCAAAGAAAACAGCACGTTTCCAATACTCTTGTCAGATAGTCAGAAATCTACAGGCTTTCATACTTTAATTTTGTTAGGTTTCTAGTGGTGGACCCAATGTATTGTCTCTTTCTGGGTTTAGCAAAATAGATCATAACTAAATTATGGATTGAAGGTGACCAGCTAACTTCTCAAAAATTAGAAATTATGCAGTTGTCGGCCGACCAAATTGATGTACCATCCGATATTAGTAGAATCTCTCACCAAATTTCTACAGAAGAAAGGTTTTCAAGGTTCACAGCAGATCAATAGAAGACCTTTATCCTCATATATGCAACCACAATTTGTTGAGATCTGCTGTATGATGCTGATAGAAAGATTCTTACTTATTTTGTTCAGGCGTGTAGTATATTAGTTTGTAAAATTATTGGTGAAAAAGATTTGGAAGAGGCACATCAATGTCTAATAGTGATGATAAAAATTATTGAAGAAATATATGGTCCCAAAAAAATATCACCAAACATTCACCTAAGCCTCCATATATATGAATATGCTTTAGACTACAGACCCTTAAATTCTTTCTGGTGCTTTAGTTTTGAGTGAATGAATGGATTACTAGGTATGTAATATATATATGAAAATTAATAATTTAGCCAATATCCCTATATGCCACGTATCTTTGAATTCATCTAAACCAAATTGGTTATTACTAAATTTGTAAAGTAAAATCACATAACATATATATATTACCTACGATCCCAATCTTATATGTAGATATAGATGGTGGTAGAATTCAAAAAAGAAAATTTTAACAATGATTACTAATCATTTTCATTGTTAAAATTTCCTTTTTGAATTCTACCATAAAAACATTTCAATGATTCAAATTTCTCTTTTTTTTTTTTTTTTTTTTACTTCAGCGATTCTTTTTTTATTTTATAAAATGGCTATAGAATACAAATGGACATTCAATTTAGCTAAATCTACATTATCCTCCATAAACTATTTAATGCCTGTCTAAATAAAGAATCTCTCGATCTGT
>CAJVPZ010001611.1:0-14064 GCA_910592135.1 Racocetra fulgida | reverse complement strand
AAATAAGGTCGAAATTAGAATTAGAATAAAAAAAAAATCTTCAAGAATAAAGAAAAAATTGACAAAAACAGCACAATAGAACGGCCCTGAAGTCTATAATACAACAATTTAAAGAATCTGTCAAGACTACTGCAGCAAACCAACAAGAAATTTAAAGAAAAGCCAAAGAAGAAAAAGAGAAGATGCAGGTTTGACAAAAGAAAAACAAGTTGCTAAAATAAAGTCTAAGTTAAATCTAGATTGGAGTAAAAGACTTCAAGAATAAAGGAAAACTTAACAAAGGCAGCAGAACCAAAAAGTATTAAAAACTCTAATATTATAGTTTAAAATATCTGTTGAATCTACTATATTTAGACAAGAAAAAGAAAAAAGAAAAATCAAAGAAGAAACGAAAAAAAGAAGCAAAAGACAAGACATTTTAGATTTTATAGAAACAAAAACACAAAACAAGATTCAAGAAGAAACAAAACCAAAAATTGTACAATAACTCTGGCAGAATAGTTAATAAAAGTAATATACCAAGTTAGTATCAAAGATTCGCAACCTAATAACAGGATATGGAAAAAGAAGAAGAAAGAGTTGTTTGCAAAATGGATATATAATGTGAAATGCCAATAGAATTTAAAATGCCTGAAAGACCAAAGAAACATGAATTTGAATTCGTTTTAAGATAAAATAACTTATAGATAGAAAGGTACCAAAAATTAGAAAAAGAAGAAAAAAGATATATTATTAGAGATAATAGAGAATATCTTTGTAGAAATCCTTGAGAATCAGAGAATCTTTGTTGAAATTCAAGGAAAGTTTTTAGAAAGAAAACCAAAGCCTAGAAAGAAAAAGAAAAGAAAAAGTTAAAAAAAAAAGAAAAAAGAAGACCTCTATACCCAGAACATAGAAGAAAATAAATTCAGGTGGACTATTCAAGACTTTGGAATGAAAAGACCAAAAGAAGACCCAAGATTTTTTGAAGAAAAGAAAACTTACAGAAGAGTATCTGCAGAGAAAGAATACAGAAAAAGCTTCCAAAAAGTAGAAGAAGACCACGAAGTTATAAAATATAAGGTTCTAAGAAATGGGTCTCTAATTAGAAAGGACAGGTTTAATTGTGCTGTTTTTGTCAATTTTTTCTTTATTCTTGAAGATTTTTTTTTTATTCTAATTCTAATTTCGACCTTATTTCAGCATCTTGTCTTTTTTTATCTTCTAGTAATCTTTTTATTCTGTTAGCCATCCTTAATTCTACCATAATACTAATTATTTCTTCTTTTATAATATTAATGACTGGGTCTTCTCCTTTTTGTATTGCTTCATGAAAACATTCATGGTCTCTTTCTATAAGTGCAAGTTCTGTATATTCTAATTCTCCTCTGTTATATCTCCATAATTCTTTGAAAAGTTCTTCTATTTGTGTTTCAGCTATTTTTTCTAGAATAAGTTGCTGTCTAGTATATTCTGTCATTATCTGTTCTACTTGCATATTTATTATTTTGTCAGTTATTGCTGTTGTTATGTTCTGGATAGCTTCTAATACCTCTTTTTTTGTAACAGGTCTTCTTTCAAAACCTTGCACTAACTTTTGCTTCACATAACTTGTTGTTTTTTGGTTATCGTTGTTTGTTGTTACTACTTGTTGCGATTGTTTACCTCTATTGTTTATTTTTGTCACATGGTTTTTGGTATGTTTCCTTTGTTTATTTTTCATTATGCATTGTGATTCTTGTACTACCAAAACAGATCTACAATTTAGGGTTAAAGCTAATTCTCCAAAAATTCGCAAAGTGCAAAAAAATATCAATGATTTTTTATGACTTCTTCTATTTCTTTGCCACTTCTGTTCTTTTTACTCAAGTCTCTTAAGAGACTGAGTATTTCTTGTAGTCCTCTTCTTTTTTCTTAGAGCTCTGAGTTTCATTTTCTAGTAACTTTTGTCTTTTTTTTTGTAGATTTTGTTAATTTTGTTTTTCAGAAAATTTGTGTTTTGATGATCAGCGGAAAGAGTTCTGTTTAAACCATAATTATTAATTTAAAATTTTTTAAAACTATTAATAAGTTCTTAATTTCTGCTAAATTAATATTATAATAAATTAGGGTGTGGTGACTTAGTGTAATTGGTAAGTTGTCATACCTCCAAGCGGCAGGACAAGAGTTTGAATTCCACCAGTGACAAAATTCGAATTTGCAGAAATGTGTTATAGTAAAACTATATGATATATTGATCAGATTAGCATCTGTAACCTTGGTCTCACTAACTCATATTAGGAGGTTATAGAACATAGTGTAATGCATAAGTTACATAAAGCTCAGATGAAGCAGCCAAATAAATCTAAAGGATTAAAGAATACAGAAGCCTGCTTGGAAAGTCCTGAGTAGAGAGATAGCACAAATCTTTGACAGCACAACATAAAGGATTATTATTTGAGAAACTGAACAACAAAGACAAACTAAATGAAAACTAAATGCTTGGCAAGTATTATACCAACCAGGCTGCTAGATAAATAGAGGAAAAAGGATCATTCAGAATACCAGAGAACATTTACTAGTTTCTTCTTGACCATCTAGATTAGAAGTTTGGAACACCAACAGTTAGCATCGAAGTACTGTTGATAGTCCATAAAGTGGGTGCTAGGGTTTGGGTGAACTTTGCAAGAGCAAGGTTTAGGTAATAGTAGCAGAGGTAAAGTCACAAGAACTTGGCCACAGCCTAGACTTAAGTTACCAAAAATCTAGGTGATATATGTGTAAGATATAGACCACTCTGGTAAATTACTATAAAATAAAAGATCTTCTATATGGTAGTATGTGTCTGCTTTAAGCTTTCATAGCAATTCTTCTTTGGAGAGAATATCTGACAGCGCTAAGTTAATTAGAGTAGTAATACTTTTATTAATATAACAAAGTCAGGAGTACTCACATAGAGTTATCCTAGTATTTGAACTATAAGTTAATAAAATATGCCAGACTTCTAAGTGGTTACTTTAATATTAAAAAAATAAAAATAAAAATAAAAAAAATATTATAATAAATTATCTATTTTTATAAAAGCTTTGAAGATGAGTTAGAAATTCTATAATATACTTATACAAAGTAATATTATAATTTTTTTTTTAATCTTTGCAATGTCATATGAAGATAGATTTTTATTAGATATTTTAGATAATATATTTTTGATTAATAAGAATACATTTAGTTATATATATAACTTTTGGTCGCCTATTTAAGTAGTCTGGCCAAAGGTTTTATACTATATGCTGTACTTGTAACCTAACCCATTTAAACTCTCTGATGTTTTTTATCCTATACCACCCACAATAATTACAGCAGCATATAACCTTGTGCTGCTTCTTATTAAAAACTACCTAGATTGACATTTGCTATACTACTTATACTCTAATTCTATAGATAACCTAGTAGGGTTCTTATACTACTGAGTTATACTAGAGAGGGTATAGTATATACACTCCTAATTTTTTTATATCCTACACATTAGGCTTTAAATATCTTTTGCAGCAGCAAAACCAACATTAGCAGTCAGAGCTAACTATTAAACTACACAATTCTAGTATTTAGTACCTTTATAAGATTTATTTCAATCCTGATACCTGCATCAAACTGGTCTTTATACTGATTCCTCCCAAACTACCAAACTAGTTAGCTCAAATGGTCCATTGTATCTAGACTTTAAGTACTTTCTAGTTTTACTTCTCTTGGTTCTTAATTCTATAGTATAGAACCTTTTCCTCTAGTATAACTCTGATAGCTAAGTTGGTAGACTCTTCTGGTCTTAGGGTTTTTATCTGGTTTTTCAGTCTTTAGTTTCTGACTTTTTTGCAGTATCATCAAAGATCTTTACTACCTCTTTATTCAGGTCTTGCCAAACAGGTTTCAATTATCCAGTTCCTAGGATTTGGATTGGCCAAGAGCTTCCATTTTGAGATGGTAGTATCAAGATTACAGGTGATATATCAAACTAATCATTGAATAATTGTTATCAGTACACAGGCCTATTTTTCTAAAAACATTTTTGATAAGATTCAAACTCTAGACTTGCCACTTAGAGAGTGACAACTTAATTACTACTCTAAGTTACTACACTTTAAGTAATGTTATAATTAATATATATATTTTTTTAACTAGTCTCTTTGGAGCTAAGATTTTTATTCAAGTCATTTGGGTTGAGAGGCTCACAATAGAACCTTCTATTATATTAGAAAGTATATCTAGCTACACATTTATTTTTGGTATCTAATTTAAATAGTCTGTCTATTATTATAGATTCTATACTATTTGCTATATCTGTAATTCAATTATGGAGTTACCTATTTAAACCCTTTGTAATGCTACTCACATATATTATTAGTACATCTTTGCTATAATTGTTAGTTAAAAGAAGTTCCAGATGCTTTCCCTATTCCCTTAGTGCAAATTTATTTTCAAGACATTATTGTTAGAGCTTTCTATATTCACAATCTTGCTAATCTAAACTTTTAGTAACTTATGCTGAGTCTAAAGACAAGTATTTGCAAGTTGAAGCCACTACTATTATCTAATTCTACCCTTGTAGAGTTCATCTCAAACCCTAGTATACACTATACAGACTATCAATAGTATTAGTATTTTAAACTTCTAATTCAAATAGCTTAAAAGAACAGTGACCTGCTTCTGGTCTCTATAGTTAGGTCCTTTTTCTCTGGTTCTTCTTTGATAGTCTGGTTGGTGTAGTGTTTTGCTGAATATCTAGTTCTTGTTCAGCTTACTAAAATTAGTGTTTGGATCTCTTAGATAATCCTTTATATAGTACTATCAAAGATCTGTACTATCTTTTTATTTGAGATTTGCCAAGTGGACTTCTGTATACTGCAAGCTCTAAATTTATATAGCTGTTTACTCAGAGTTTGTGTAATTCATATATTATACTAATATTCTACAGCCTCTCAGTACAAGCTAATATGACTAAAATTACAAGAGCTAATCTGTCACATTATACATAGTCTTCTGTAATTTATTCTGTAAATTTTGAATTTGTTGTCAATAGAATTTGAACTCTTATTTTGCTGCTTGGAAGCATGATAAGAATGATTTAATATTATATTAGATTGCTAAAAATATTATATAAATTTTAAACTAAATTAATATTATATAATATTTTATTTATTTAAATCAATATAAGTTATATAATTGTAAAAATTTTATTTTACATCATTTTAAACTAAATATTTTAATTTTTTTAAATATTTAGGAGAGGTTTAATGCTCACTAGTAGTGAATTTCACCAGCCCAATTAGAATTAAAGATCAGGTGTAATATACAAATCAATTTTGTATAACAAAAATAAAGAACTTTTAAAAAATTGCTAATAACTTAAAATTTTATATAAGAAACCAGTATTGGTGCTCTAATAAAAAAATTTTTTGCAAATTTTAGTATAATCTATACTCTTATCCTAACTTAGTTTTTAATATTAAATAGATTTATTTTTAGTTTATAAAAATCATTGATTTAATTATGCATAGACAATTACTGGTAAAATTCACCACTAATAAATTTAAATAAATCCCATATTAAATATTTTTTTAATATTTTTTAAGAATAATCTAGTTGTTACTAGATTATAATTGACCAATCAGATTGTGTTACAAAATCAAAACAAACACCAAAGTTAATTGTCATTAAAGTTAGATAAAAATTGAATTAGAGTATATTGTATAGTAAAATTTTACAAATAATTTTTTTTATTAGAACACAAAAGGTGATTACATAGATAAACTTTTGAGCTATAATGAATTTTTGAAACATTTCAATGTTTTCTTCATTTTTAGATTATACAACATTACACTTAATTCCATGATGTGATTGGCTAATTGTAACCTGATAACTGCCATTGCTGGTAACAAATAGATTCATCTATTTTTTAAAACCTAATTCTGTAATTAAATGCAATAAATATTTGTTAATTATTGTAATAATATTATTGTATAATATTGTTTAAAATATTTATTATATAATTAAATTTATAAAACATTTATTAATATTTAATAATATGGTTGCAGACCTTTTTGGTATAACTTGTATGGCTAACCTGGTATTAGCCTTCTAATACTGAAACAAAATTTCAGACCAGTGCAGCAGATCACTTCTGAGTACCTATGAAGTAGCTGAAGATATTAAGCCTAAATATTAAGCTCAATTTTATGTAATGCACTTATATAATAATCTTAATAAAGAATTATCAGCAAGGTTGCAAAAGATTAATATATATATATATATATTAGTCATCTGATTTTTCACAGAATTTTGAACATAAATTTTTTATATATAAAATTTAAAGCTATGATATTTTTTCCCTTATATATTAACTTTAAATTAAATTTTATAAATAAATATATTAAAAAAGGAAGAATTAATTGTGTTTTAAGCTGAACTAAAATTTTGCAATTTTGATACAATTTGAAAATATAACTCTGTTAAAAGAAAAATTTAATAGTTTTAAAGTAATAATTATATGTAAAATTGTACTCTGAACAATTTTTAATTAAAGAATAAAAAAGTTATTATAGCAAAAAAAGTTTTCTATATACTAATATCAAAATTTTTTGTTTTTCTATATAAACTTTTTTCTACTTAGATAATCTGTTTTAACCTTTTAAAAAAATTTGTTCAGCATATAATTCTATATACTTTATATCTCATTAATTTTGATTTTTCAAACTTTTTATTAAGTAAAAGATTGAACAAAAGTAATATAAGATTTTTTTTAAAATTTTTTTAAAAAAAAATTTGTATAACCTTTGATTCAATCTTTTATTAATAAAAAGTTTGAAAAAACAAAATTAGTAAAATACAGAATATTTAAAATTATGTGCTAAACAAATTTGTATATAAATGATGAGATGCTGAACAAATTTGCTTAAAGATTAGAACAGGTTATCTAAGTAGAAAAAAGGTTTTATATAAAAAATTAAAAATTTTAATATTAGTATATAAAAACTTTTTTTTACTAAGATAACCTTTTTATTCTCTAATTAAAAATTGTTTAAAGTATATTTTTATATATAATTATTACTTTAAAACTGTTAAATTTTTTCTTTAACAAGTTATATTTTCAAATTATATCAAAATTATAAAATATTTTAGTTTAGTTTTAAACATATTTTATTCTTCTTTTTTTGATGTATTTATTTATAAAATTTAATTTAAAGTTAATATGTAAGTAAAGTTTATAAGTAATTTTATATGTTTTTGCTATAATTTTATATATAAAAAAATAGATATGACATATTATATGACTAATATATGGTTTATATAATTTAGCACCTGCATTGTAATACATCTATATGATCAACCAATCAGATTGTAAGATCAGATGCAATATGAAATTGAAAAATAGTGATATTTTTTGTTTGTAACTAATAAGTTAGCTTATTTAATCACCTTTTACATTTTAACCAAAAAATTTCTTGCAAAATTTTGGATATAACTGACGTATACTTACAATCCAACCTAACTCTACATTAGTACTAACTCTAAATTATTGGTTTATTTTGATTTTACATTACACCAGATCTTATTGGATGTGTCACAATGCATCCATGCCAAATAATAAAATTCTATATATATATATAATAATATTTTTGAGTTTATAACTATTTTTAACCAGTAGTGATGCCACCGCCTTTAATTTTTATCAAAATTTAGGGTTAGGATGCAGTTTTAGAAAAAAATAAGGGCTAGATATAAAGGTCCAAATTTCAGTTAGGGTTAGGTTTTTGGAGGTCCTGAACATTTTTGCTTAGTACCCCTGACATGTGTTAGCTAGTAGGTTTTTGAGATACAGTACCCTGGGTGACATCACCACGGGGGCAAATTAGCAACAGTCTATTTTTGAAATATTTACTACTAATTATTATTATAAAATTAAATAATAAATTAGATTAAAATAAAATTTGAAATTTTCTTAATTTTTTACAAATTCTACCAAACCCAACCTTTAATCCAAAAAAAGCTAAAAATTTGTTTTTTTTTGTACTTATTTTTTTAACTATAACTTGCAAAATTTTATTTAATATAATTTATTTTGATTTAAAAATGCTAAAGCACACTAGTGATATTCAATGCCATATATATTTCTACTATAAAATTAGACTAACAAGGGTCAGATATAAAAGGTTCAAATTTTGGTTGCATAAAGTTTTTGGAATTCAACTCATTTTTACTTAATACATCCATCCTCAATTTTTTAATCTTTTTTGTGATATAGCAATTGTGATGTTGAATACCATTGGTATGTTTTAGTAAACTTGCCAATTTCTTACGACTATTATTGTTAAATAAAAATATTATATTGATATGCATAGTTATATATTCTGATAATAATTATGGCAAAATTTTAATCTATAAAATTTCTAAATTAGAAATAATAAGTAACGATAACCTTAATATAATGTTTTGATTATAAATTAAATAAATGCGAATTACTTTATTAAGAATAATTTTAATGTTTACCAGGAATGAAATTCACTGGATATGCTAGTTTTCAAAAATAACTTAAGCAATTAATATTGTGTATACTATTGAAATGTTTAACACCTTATTTTCATTTAAATTTAGGCTTAACACTAACCCTAAAGTCTAATTATGATTTGATACAATAATATTAAGAACATGTGAGTTTTATCTCTGGTGAATGTTTGTTTATTGGTTTAAAAAATTTATTAATTTTATTTTTTTAGTTCGTTAATTTTATTAGCTTTATTTAGAGGTCGGAAACGGTTTAATAATTCGAGTTTATAACATTTATAAATTCTAGAATATCCCAAAATTAATCAATTTATCCAATTAAATTTTGATCAATTGTAATAAACCAGAATTATTAAAACCGGTTCCGACCTCTAGATTTATTAGTTTTGCCACCTTGTTAGTTTCATTACCTTTTTTTTTTTAATCATTTTGTCATTTTAAAAGTTTTTTTGACAATGGCAGTACCTAATTTTGTTTGACGTCAAGAAGAAACCTATAGGCTCACCAAAACTACTTTTAATTTTAATTTTAAATTAATTATAAATCGTCAGGAAAATGCGTTTAATTGGGAATTTTTGGGAACCCCTGTATGAGTTGTAAAAATGCCAATATTTATACTTACCCATTCTTCACAATTATTTATTCATTTTGCAATAAACGACAATTTGGTGTGAGTTATGATATAAAATCTACAAAATGCCATTAACGTTAGAGAAACAACAATTTCGAACCGTGATAAGCCAGTATGAAACTTAAACTGATTGTCTATCCTAAACCAGTACGATAAACTCGATAATTTTATCTGATTAAAGGATGTCAATAGTCTGATACCGGCTTGAACCGGTTTGACTCAATCGGTCCGGATTAAGGTCTTTGACATTATGCGTTAAGATTTTAATCTTTTAGTATTTAATTATTTAAGATTATTTACTTTTATCGTAAATAATTTTGGAAAAATGGTTTCTAGAGAAACTTTTGATTTTTGTGACTCTTTATTTGTGCTTTTTATTTTCTTTTTAAATTTTATGTGCTTTGTAAATGGTATGAGTTGAACACTTCATTAATGCACAATTATAAAGTAATTCGATAATATCAAATAAAAATTAAAATTGTTAACTATATTTCCGAAGACATTACTTGGATTAGTGTAATAATAGATCATTCTGTGTAGGTATTAGATTCTAATTTGAGAAATATAAAATTATATTTTTTATTTCTAAAAGTTCTAAAGCATTATTTGATCTTATTTAGGATTGATGGTATTTCGATTTATTTCATTGTTGTCTCTCTTCTTGGGCTTGCAATTAGTGGTTCGTGTTTTCAATTCTTGACCACATGACAAATAATCATGCAAACTTAGTTCCGTGACATATAAAATTGACGCTATATTATTGGTTTACTTATTAATTATCGATTTTGAAGTAAAATTTATCATTAAGCATGGTTTTAATGCTAATTATACATTAAATCAAAAGTTATGGAACTCGATTTGCTTAGGTGAAAAAAAGGTAAAAGAACGTTTTAAAGTTTATAAATTATCATAATTGATCATAAACTTTAAATGTTATCATAAAATTTATAACTACTTTCTAATTTAGCAAGTCGAGTTTCATTGACTTTAAGTCTATGCCATCAAATTATTTGACAGAAACTTTTTGACAAGACAGTAGGATCGATTTTACATTCACGTACGTTCGGAAACAAATGCAGTCGAACACAAATTTTATTTGCATTACGGTTCGCGCTTAAGCTAAAGTTAGAAATAGATATGGTATAGTAGAATTGAACGAGAAAATCTTTTTTAAGAACCAAAAGGAAGTTTATTAGACTAAATTGTTAAACAAACGCGTTTTTTGCAAATCGAACGTTTGGCTTGAATTTTTTTTATTTTACAAATTTAGTCTGATAATTACGTGACTGGAAAACCGATCCTATGTCCTGCCATTGACATTTTTGGTTTCTTATATGATTTGAAAAATATGACAACATAGTTTAAAGTTGCGTTGGTTATCTATAATGTCTTATATATTGCGCAAGACTATCTAGTGCTGAATTAAACTGCAGTATTTCAAATTTGTATTGCTACGTAAAAGCTAAACTAAATATAGAATTATATTTATTTTATAGTATATAATTTATTTTATAGTAATCGAAATTTAAATAGACATTTTTGGTTTTTGCTTGACAGCAAAATTTAATCCTTCGGTATAGAGTTGATCTGATTTAATCATAAATAATGAACTATATATTTTATTTCACAGGATTGTTTTTATCTAAATTTAGAAGCCCAAGATGGCTATCAGCACAAGTTTTACTTAAACGGAGTGTATATTTGTTTAGGTAAAATTAAATACAAATTTAAATTTGTTTTTAAATTATGGTTTAACTAATTCGATATTTTTTATCTAGCTTCCTTTTGCTAATATATATTCCTTATGGTATTTAAATTTTTATCTTTTGGTTGCGCTTATAATTTTTTTTTAGTTTTAAACAAATTTATATTAATAAATTTCCATTAATGTTTTAGCTGTTCTCAAGATTTATAGTTTAATAAATTATCACTATCAAGATCCTACCGTATTTTATGCATCTTATCTTTACTCAATTGCTAGTCCCTCTTCTAAGTATTCAGCATCTTATCTTTACACCCTTTCCTCTGGTTATAAATTTGAAATATCAATATCAGAATATGGATATGCAAATTTAATTATCTCTATTATATATAGTTGGCTTTTGATTTTTTCATATGTAGCTGTTTTAATTTTAATATGTATTTCAAAATTCGTAAAAGATATGGTTCAGCAGAGCATAGATGAAATGGAAACGTCTGCGAATGAAGTACAAGAAGGACCAAGCAAATATCACAATATTTCTTAATTTATTAAAATCATTTGAATTCAATTTTTTAGTCAATTTTTTATTTTTATTTTTAAAAAATTTTATTAGTATTAAAATTTATTACCACTCATTTTTCCGTCCATATCTGCATTTTTTTTGTGTGAATAAAAGTGAATAAAAAGTGATTACAAATTAAACAAGTTAGCATAGCATGTTGACCTGTGTTATACTTAAGCATTTGTTTTTTTCTGTATTTTCTTCATTTATGTTGTAGTTGTCAGGCGAAACCTCTTTAATGGAAGTTGAATTTCTCAATGAAAGCAAATTTGAAACCTCAGAAAAAAATGACGCCTCAAAACCCTATAAAGACAAAATCTTAATAAAGACTGAACTATATTGGTGAGTGATAACATTCGGTTCAATTGGCAGAAATAATTTGCTTGTAAATGTATGTATATTACCATACATACTTATGTACGTATAGTAAATAACAGATAATGTAGCGGTGGATATAGTATTACGGCGCGTATGAGTATTGCAGCAGGTTTTTAAAAATCAATAATGTTTCGTGCCCTACAATCAATCAATATTGGAAACATTCTATTCTGATCACCGGTTCACAAGATACTATGGTGCTTTGCAAAAAGATGTAGCCACATGATTTTTGTAATGATAATCGGGGAAATTTTCCGAGATTTAGATTGTCTATTACTTTATATTCTCGATGGGTTATGTTTATATTTTTTGGAAATCAGTACAGTCGAACCTCCATAATTGTACCCTCTATAATTGCACCCATATATAAATTCTCCCTAAATGGACGCCCTGGCATGGTCCCAAATATATAAAAACATAGTAAAAATACTCTCTATAAATGCACACCCTCTCTAAATGAACATTTTTAAAATTTTGTCCTATGGTCCCGAGGAGGAGGTTCGACTGTAAATTCTTAAAATCTATAGAATCTTCGAATCTTACATAACGTTGCAAAGAACAATAAAAAAAATTTTTTTATTAGTTGAAATAATAATAATTTTTGAAACTGCCTTTTTAATGTCCCTACGATTTTAGTAAAATTGTTTGTGGCCTTAAACTTTACTATATTGAATTTTAAGGTTATTTTTATTATCAATAGGTAGCTTTGAGTATATTGTTGCTAGAAGAAAACCAAATTATAGCTTTATTACTTTACTATGAATCATGTGATTTTCATATAGACCGATGAAAATACTGTAACCTTGTAAAAAGCGCGGGTCGTTACATTGCACGAAAGACACAGCGTGTAGGGGGATTTGTCCGCACACGTCATTATCAATGCACCTCATTAAACTTACAATAAGCATTTGGATTATTAAGAATGAAATGAAATTATAAAGTAAAATTTGACAAGAAAAAAATTTTGTTAGAGCACAAAAGTCTGTTTGTTATGTAAGTTTTTGAAATATGAACAATTTTAAGAACGAACTATTTTTTTTACGTTATTCCTGATCGTGTTACATTACGTTTGATCGCAATTTAATCATTGGTCAATTATCACATGTGTAGACAAGTCCTCCTGCATCCTGATACTGTTACATAGCACCATGGGATAATGTTCCGATATTAAGCACCCATTTTTGCATGTGCTGTACCACAATTTTTTAATACAAATGAATCACTTGGATAGATTTATTTAGATCTATAATCGATTCACGAGTTCCCAATGCAATTGCGCTAACCGGCTCAATCTTTAATAAGCTCTTCCACGATATCCTAAAGAATTAATATTATTTGGATCGATTTCCAGTGGCCTATTCAAATACTCCTTCATCTTAAGAATGCAAATTTACCATTCAGTTTAAGTTCAAATGACTTATTTAAATCTGCAAGCTATTTTCCGTAGAATTGTTCTTTATCTATCATAAGGTAAGTTGCACCACGATTTTTTAACGCAAATGCATCATTTTGGTTTATTTCGAGAGGTTTATTTAAATCTTTAAGTGATCTGCCATATAGTTTCATTGTTTCTAATGAATTGGGTTGGCTTGCTCAATTGTTGATGACCTATTTGAATCTTCAAGCGAGTTTTCATGTCTTCCTAACATATAATAAGTCCTTCCACGATATCCCAAAGAAATAGCATCATTTGGTTCAATTTTTAACGATTTATTTCAATCTACAAGGGATTTATCACCTAAATCCACATAATAATAAGTTATACCACACTGGTGAAAAATAAATGCATTTTTTTTGGCTCAATTAGTGAATTATTTGAATTATTTAAATCATCAAGTGATCCCTCGATAGCCCAATGCAAACGAATCATTAGGCTCAAGTTCTAGTAACTTATCAAATCTGCAAATGATTCTCATGTAAGTTATTGTTATTATAAGGACAAATCATAAAATAAGTTGCACCACAATTCTTAGTGCAAGGCATCATTTGGCTCTAATCCAAGTGATATATTTAGTTCTATAAGCGATGATTATTTCTTTCTTTATTTTATAAATCGCAGCATGATCTTTAAACGCAAATGCATCGTTTAGTTCTATTTTGAGAGATTTATTTAAATCTTTAAGCCATTCGTCATACCGTTTCATTATTCTATAAATTGCACCACGACTTTTTAACGTAAGTTCATTGTTTGCTTCTATTTTGAGAGAGTTATTCAGGCTTTAAGCGATTTGTCATATCATTTCATTATTTCATAAAATTACACCTCGTGCTCCTAAT